>PVKU01012713.1:0-33513 GCA_004027475.1 Anoura caudifer | reverse complement strand
TGGTGGGTAGAAAATAGACAGGGGGAGGGCAAGAACAGCATGGGAAATGTAGAAGCTAAAGAACTTATGACACATGGACATGAACTAAAGGGGGGGAATGTGGGTGGGAGGGGGTGTGCAGGGTGGAGGGGAATGATGGGGGAGAAATGGGACAATTGTAATAGCATAATCAGTAAAATATATTAAAGAAAGAAAGAAAGAAAGAAAGAAAGAAAGAAAGAAAGAAAGAAAGAAAGAAAGGCATCTGAAATTTTATGTAATACACAAGATGATTTCCTCAAATTGCTCAAGGATGTTTATATCCACTTACCAGACAATAAAAATTATTGAACTTTAAAAAATTGATGAGAGAGAATGAAAATTGAAAGAAATAATTTTTTCTATGTAAAGGCAATAAATGGCAGAGAAATCAAATAAAAATAGTTAAGACTTTTCCAACCAGAAGGATGGAACATTAGGAAGAATCCAATAAAAATATATGCCATCATAGAGGATAGGAACATCAACTGCTTTGAGAATTTTACATGTTATCTCAATTTTCATAATAGTATTCTGAAAAAGATATTTGTATTTTATATTCTCAATCATTTATTCTCTCTCTTAGAGTCAACCACTCCCTTCAACCAGATCATTCCCAGGATTTTATGCTCAAATCCCTCTCAGTGAAACCACACAAGTTCCTCTTTGCTCTTCCACCATCACCAGTGCATACGCTTGCTCTCTCCTTCCCTTCACAGCCAGATTTCAGGAAAGTTGTTTAGATTCTGTCTGTATTTCATTACCTCTTATTCTTACCCTCACCCTTCCCAATGTGACTTTTGCCTACATCTCACCAAATGAATCTCAGTAATCAATGACCTCCATGTTGTGAAACTCAAAGGACAATTTTCAGTGCTCATATTACTCACTTTACTGATTTCTCTGCAGTATTTGAAACTGTTAATCACACCCTCCTTCTTGACACATCCTCTGCCCAATGCTCCCAATTTTTTTCCCACCTCCCTAGGCTTTTTCTTCTTAGGTTTTTGTTTGTTTGTTTGTTTTTCAATTGTTTGTTTTTGCAGGCTTTGTCCTGGGCCCTTTTTTCTCTCACTATACCCTCTGTCCTTGGGTACGTTCCTCTATGCCCACTGCTCCAGTTACCTTGCACACATCAATGGCTCCGAATTCTGTCTACCCCACCCCTGTTCTTCAGGTTCCAGAACTCTATAAACCAATGCCCACTCAACAAGTCCCCCAGCATGGCTCAAAGACACCTCAAACTCAACATGATCATGACCAAAATTATAACCTACTCCTCAACAAATTCCAGAGTTCCCTATCTTAATGAGTGACACTCCCTCTACCCAGGTCTGAAAGCCAGAAACTGCATCATTCTCAATACCTCTCACTCGCTCCTTCATGTCTCATCCATCACCAGGTCCTGTCTATTTACCTCCCTCAAATTCATCCACTTCTCTCCATCTCCTCTGCCACTTAAGTCACTGGTTGTTAACTCAGGTACTAAAAAAGTTTCCTAAATGGGCTCCGAACCCACTCCAAACATTCTGTTCTGTCTGTTCTCTATACCAACCACACTGATTTTTTTTTTCTAATGCACATTTGATCAAGTCAGTCCCTAACACCAGTCACCAAAAACCTTTAATGACTTCCCATTGCTCTTGGCATAAAATCCCAACTGTACCCTACAAAACCTTGCACTTACCACCCCATCTTTCAGTGCTCAAAAGTTCCACATTCCCTGGCACTATGACCTTTGACCAAGCACCATTTATTCTAGGATATTTCCAGACCTCTCAGTCTTGATTAATAGCTTTTGCTCCTTCAGAGCACTTGCCTCAGTTTATCATTATATACAGTACTATAATCCTTGATTGTAGTACTTCTTTTTTATTTAATTGTATCCCATGTACAGATTCTAGCACTTGATAGATACTCTACAGACATTTGTTAAATGAATGAAAGAGACACTCAGTTAAATAAGGTGCTAAGGTAGTGGGTGATAGAATGAGGATTTGGAACCAGGCCTTTCAAACACCAAAGGTTGTGTGCTTCCCACTATACCACACTACCTCCTACAGAAAATGTTCTCAGGGTGCTTATTGAGTCTTACTCTGTACAAACAGAATTGACAGCAAACTAGCTGATGAAGTCTTGATCCACATCACTGAGGAGCATAACTCGAAGCTGCCAGAGGTGGAGTGTGAAGGATCATGGGTTTTGCCACTTCAGTACATTATTTAATGTTTCTGTGCCTCAGTTTCCCCATCTGTAAAGTGATATTAAGAGTAACAATAATACTTATTTTATAGAAATTTGGCGTGGAGAAAAGGGAACCCTAGTGCACTGTTGGTGGGATTGCAGACTGGTACAACCACTATGGAAAACAGTATGGAATGTCCTCAGAAAACTAAAAATGGATCTGCCTTTTGACCTAGCAGTTCCAATGCTAGGATTATATCCTAAGAACCCTGAAACATCAATCCAAAAGAAGTTAGGCACCGCAACATTCATAGCAGCACAATTTACAATAGCCTAGTGCTGGAAGCAACCTAGGTGCCCATCAATAAATGAATGGAACAAAACACTATGGTACAATGGAATTCTATGCAGCAGAAAGAAAGAAGGAGCTCCTACCCTTTGCAACAGCATGGGTGGAACTGGAAAACATTATGCTAAGCGAAATAAGCCAGGCAGTGAAAGACAAATACCATATGATCTCACCTTTAACAGGAACCTAAACAACAAAACAAACAAACAAGCAAAATATAACCAAAGACACTGAAATAGAGAACAGGCTGACAGTGACCAGAGGGGACAGGGGAGGGAATTTCAAGGGAAAAGGAGAGGGGTTTACATGAACAAATATAAAGGACACATGGATAAAAACTAGGGGGGTGGAAATGGGAGGGAGGTGGGGAGGGCTGGGGGGTGGGCTGGGATGGTAGTAAAAGACAGAAAATTGTACTTGAACAACAGTTAAAATAAAATAAAATATTAAAAAAAGAAATTTGGTGAGGATTAAACAGATGCAAATAGTCATTACTAAACCTCTGGATTACTAAACCAGAAATTACAGGGCATGTGCACCCTCTGCATGCTACCAGTTCAAAGCCCTGCTCAACCCCATACAGCCTATGGAGTGAGGTAGAATGAGGTGAAACAGGGTTACAGATTGGTTTCCCAAAGGCAGCCTGTGGTTTCAGGGAAGAAAAAGACCTTACGCACCCAGACACTCTCACCAGAGACCACAAAAAGACACAGTGAGCACCAAGGAGAGGCCAGTAAAAGGCTGTTTCTTATCCAATCTCTCTTTGACCTCAGATGGCACCTCTTTGCTATTTAGGTATTCTGCCTGCTTTAGTGTCCCTATCTCTAAAATAGGAATAATAGCCTCACAAGAACACATCGCAGGTGATGTAACATCCTGCCCCTGAGAACACTTTGGAAAATACAAAGCTTTATCTATGCAGGAGCAATAAAATTTT
This sequence comes from Anoura caudifer, assembly GCA_004027475.1. Classification (NCBI taxonomy): domain Eukaryota; kingdom Metazoa; phylum Chordata; class Mammalia; order Chiroptera; family Phyllostomidae; genus Anoura; species Anoura caudifer. The sequence goes on along the minus strand of PVKU01012713.1, from coordinate 30,025 downwards.
TACTGTCATTCTTCATAAGTATGCTATTTGCAAATCAAAAGTTCATTAGAGATTAAATCCACCCAGGTGAGGAGAGGTAATAACTTGAGCACCCCCGGGGGGCTCCATGGTCATTAGGCACTTTGGACACCACAGTTGAAGGCAGTGTCTGGTTACATGTGCGCCCACCACACACACCTGCTCAGCTAGAACCTGGGTCGTAGGGCAGGCACCAGGTCCTCTTGCTCTGCTCCTCAGTGAGACTCAAGGGGACCCAAGGTAATGTACCCACCAGCACCAGAGTCAGGAAACACTTCTCCCCTAGAAGCACAGTTGTATGGGTGCCTAACATTACTTTCAAATCACAAACATTTATATAGCTACATGTTTGAGGTACTGGGCTCAACATGTAGGAACTTGGGGAATAGCAAAGAAGTTGAATAGTATCTGCCCTCAGAATGTTTTCATTTTCATTGGAGAAATAACATATGAATAGAGAAAAAAAATCAGTGAGGCAAGATGACTAAATACGAAATGGACCATAGAGAGAATAAAAACAATAGGCAGGGCCCTCCTCCAGTGGACAGGATTGAGGCCAAATGGCATAAGAGGAAAGAGTCTGGCATCCCAGCCTCAAGGTCAGGTCTGCCACTGACTTGCTCAGTGAATCTGGGAAGTTACTTCGTAGAACCAGACTTCAGGGAAATGGTAATGGATTAAGGCAAGATCATCTCACACTCTTTTCCAGGTCTGATGTTACCAAGACTGTAACATAAGTTCCAATTTCTTTCCTTCTTTCAAGTTTTCCCCATCCCTCATTTTAAGAAACTTGTAAATGCACAGCCACAGGAACAATGTCTAGGAAACTACTCCACACTGGCTTATTTATGGAGAGGAAGAATCCCTCAGTGCTCAAGGGATGGGATCTGGAGTCAGACACACCTACACTCCACTGTAGCTGCCCATGAGACCATGTGCAAGGCACTGAGCTTCCTGAAAACGTCAGTCCCCTCATCTCTAAAATGGAGATAATGTCAACTATCACAGTGTTGTGGAAGTTAAATCAGCACATTTGGTGCATAGCCAGTAATAACGTGTTAGCTGTTGATAATGTTTCAGGTTACACACACCTGTTTCCCTCTAGCACACTCATCCTCTCTGGACTCCCTGTTTCCAGATGACAGGGCCTGAGAGACATGTCACATCTTCTATAACACAGCTTCCCCACAAGGCTTCCTACTGTGCTCTAAAGCCAGCCAACAGTCAGTAAACAGTTATTTAAGACAATTTCCAAATGGTACACTTGCCCATTCTGAGGAGATGTAGCCCTGACTAAGGGCATATAACCAGACTTCTGAACAGGCAATGTTCCTTATATAACAGTTATTAGCACTCATTTTGGGAAATGAGGAAAAACAGAAAGGCAATGCTATCATTATTTAATGTTCCAGAGGCCAAAGAAAACACTATCATATACAGCCCTGCCTCAGGTGGGGGCCCAAGCCAGTCACCTCCAGCAAGGTCACTTCCGGAATGGTTCCAGCTCTAAATATAAAGGTGTGTTTGCATAGGGAACTAATTTGGTATTTACTAGGGTTTTATGCTTTACTTCCAGCTTTTTCTGCTCTGTTTATTAAAAAAAAATAATGATGCCAGAAAGATACAGGTCTTCATTAAATGTGAATGTGTTTTTTTTAATAGTGGCCTAAGTTCCTCCCTCTCTCCTCAGATTTTCTCTCCCCCACCTCCCTTCCCAAACCTGCAAATGCCAGAAGTCTTCTGAGAAACAAAGCACTTCCTGCTTCTACAACTGGCCTCCCAGGGAGCTGAGTTTCCTCTAAACATCTCCTCTTTTCCAGTTAGGGCATTGCAGCCAGAGAGGGCTTTCTTTTTAACACAGAGCCACTCTCAGGAACTTCAGAATGCTTTAAAGAATAGTTTCTCATAAAGCAAGTATTCATGCATTATGCATATAACGTTTTTAAACCACAATGTGTGAAAATGTATCCAGTCCACTCTCTCTTAACCTGATGGCTGCCTATTTGAAGAGTGTGTACACACCCAGTAAAAGTGTTAATGAGATGGTCGAAGTGCACTCAGGGGTCCCCTGCCAGCACCCAGGGCTGATGGGGCCAACTCAGCAAGCTTCTTGGGCCTCCTTCACTTCACCATGTACCCTGACACAGAAGATGCTGGCCAGTTTGGAGGATGGCTTTCTCAGGCAGAAGACACCCTTCCTTGGTCAGGGAAATGCTCCACTTCCCTGCTGGCACCCTCAAGTGAGGTTTCCATTTACAAAGCTCAGAGCCATTCCTACCTAGCTTTATGGCACAAACAGTTTCTGATTATGACCTTCTCACATTGTGGTAATGTGGGTGCTTGACCTTCTAAGAAAAGTTTGGCACTAGATATTCCAGTGATGACCAAATCATATCCCTAAGGACTGAGTCTCATCTTCTCCCCTTCTCTTCACTCCTACTATCATAAGGTAGACTAGGGTACAGTCCTGAGGGGATTTCCATATTGATAAAAAGGTACTAAATATGTTGTGCTTAATATTCTTTTAATTTGCCCACCAAGAGTAAAGTAAAGTTGGGAAATGAAACATAATAACACATTTTGGGGAGCAGGCCACTCTGAGGAAACAACGCTGATGATGAAGTGTTTGATGGACACTGTGAGGAACGTTCTTTCTCCTGAAAGGCTAGAAATGGGCAGGGGGCTCACAGACTAAACAAGAAGGAGAGATTCCTTGGGCACCATGCTTTTTCCTGGGGACCCAAGAAAGCAAGATATAATAAGCAGCCCTGCAATTCTCAAAATCTCTTACCAAGGTCATCCTTGGAAAAGAGGAGAAAGAAGTTTAATGACCGAGATATCTCTAGCTTAGCTACAGGTCCATCATTTCTGTGACATTCATGACTTATTTTAAACATTATATCCACATTTTAATAAATAATGTCTGAAGGTCTTTATCACTGGAGAAAACTGAGGATCCAGGAAGATGTCTTGTATTAATCCCTTACACACTAGGAACCCACCAGAGATACATTCTCCTGTAAAGCGGCAGGTGGAAAGAATCCTAGAGGGAAACTGGAAGATTGGGACTCTATTCCAGATCCAGACATGAGGCAGCTGTGCCTAGACCAGCTGTGGGCCCCTAGGCCAGTCACTACCTCTTTGAACTAGATAAGCTCTGTAACAGTTGATTTGATGTGTTCACTTGACGGGGCCATGGGGTGCCCAGATAGTCAGTCAAACATTATTCTGAGTGTTTCTGAAAGGGTGTCTTTAGATGGGATTAGAATTTAAATCAGTAGTCTGAATAAAGCAGATTGTCCTCCATGTGGGTGGGCCTCATCCAACCACTTAAAGGCCTGAATAGAATAAAGGCTGACTCTCCTCCAAGTCAGGGAGAACTCTCCTGCGTGATACCTTCAAACTGAACATTAGCTCTTCCTGCCTGATGAGCTGGGACACCTGCTCCTCCTGGTTCTACAGCAGCTTCCAGCCTCTGAATTTGAATTGGGACATTCTTTCTGCAGATTTTGGACTTGCCAGCCTTTGTAATCACATGAGCCAATTTCTTATAATAAATCTCTTTCTCTACATATGCATATCATATTGGTGCTATTTCTTTGGAGAACCCTGACTAATACAAGCTCTAAATTTCCATCTCTTTCAAAGTATTATAATTGGAATTAAAATGTATTTAATGCTTTTCACTGCCTCTGTCCCCCTGCCCAAATTCTAATAGAATTTGTACTTACTTATTGGATACACTTTGCTCCTATCTTCTTCTGGTTGATATATTCCTAGAGTTGTTATTAGTGGGGTGGGAAGAAACTCCATTATGTAAAAAAAAATACATTTTTTTTAGAATTTCACAATGCAGCTTGATGTGAAAAGACTAAGTCTTGCAGTAAATAATTTTTTGAAACTACTTGGAATCCTTTTTGTAAGAAAGTATACTTCTTAATATTTCCATAATAGTTCAGCACATGTTCTGGAAAATAGCAGATCAGAATAACCGTTCCAGTCCCATACACTGGCATCTCTCTCCTCACCTGCCACCCTAGTGATGCAGACACTAGATAAATAAGCAGTCATTCATCCAGGTGGCTGTACAGAGGGAGGTGAGGTAAGTGGCTCAACTCTCACTGAGAAAGTGTTATAATCTTCCCATCTTATAATTATCCCTGGCACCTCTCCCTCCTTGTCCCCAAGGCAGTTATGGGTAGAAGTATTTCTCCTCACTTCAATACCTTCCAGCTTCCCTTGGTTTTTAGCTGAATCTAAACTCACCTGCAAAATCCAGGATAATTTATTCTTGACCCACACCCCACTAGGATGTGCCTGCTGGTCAGAGCTTATATGTGTCCTCTATCTTGTCTTCCGGCCTAGGGACCAAGAGCTTTGTTCATTGTGTATCCTGCTAGCATAGTACCTACCACATAAGAAACACCCAATAAATACCTGTAGAATATGTCAATGAATGAATAAAAGTACAGAGCCGCACTTCAAATAGCGGAACTTTCCATAGTATGAACTGCATTCTGACAGTCTTCTGACAGTCTTCTTGTGGTGAGAAGCCATTACACAGCACTTCCCTCCATGGATCTCAAACCCTTGGTTCATGACAATAAAAAAGAACCACCCCCTAGGATGCAGAGAATGCGTGAAGGATACACTATATGGCATCCTGTTAGGGCAACAGTGGATGGGGCCAATCAACATTTATAAGCTACAGTTTGACTCAAACAAGTGAGGACTCTTCTTGTCATCAGATCGGAGTTTGAAGAGTCACCAGACTCTCAATCTGAACTCAACAGGCACAGGGGCAGATCCCATCTAGTGTGTGCAATGGATCTGCACCTCAATTGCCTGAGGATAAATCAGGAAACCAATGCTGTCAGGGTGGCAGCCATAGTTGATAAATTACAGATTGAGAGAGACATTTAAAGCCAGAAAGAACATCAGGATGATCTATTCAATCCCTATCATTCCACAAACAAGAAAACAAGGCCAAGAGTTGCTAAATAACTCAACCAAAGTTTAAGATTTCAGACCTAGGATTTAAACCCAGCTCTTCTGGTTTCAAGTCCAGTATGTTTCCTATGACACCAATCTGCTTGGGCCTTGCTCAAGCCTTAGACCTGTCACTAAAGCTTTTAAGACAAATGTTTTGAAATTGTTTTAAGAAATTCTTGGAAACATCTGCTTACATTCTTTCAAGTTGTCAGAGGATCCAGAACAGAACAGCAGAACCCATGTGCAATCCAACCGACCACACGCAGAAGGTTCTGATTTTTTGTGTCCTCTTGCAATTACTCATCTATATCAGGATACCAGATCTACTAATGCTAAATGATAACATCAGGTTGTGAGCTCAATTCCTGGTCAGGGCACATATGGGAGGCAACCAATTGATGTTTCTCTCTCATAGATATGTTTCTCTCTCTCTCTCCCTCTCTCTCTCTCTCTCTCTCTCTCTCTCTCTCTTTCTCTCCCCCCACCCATCAATAAGCATATCCTCAGGTGAGGAGATTATATATATATATTTATATATATATATATATATATTATATCCTTACTAAAAACGTTTCACTCTGGGATCTGGGGGAGGCGAGGTAGAGGCATGTAATCCAAGAAGCACATCTCTGCTTCTTCTATGCTCATCATGCAGCATATGCATTAGCTAAGCAAGATGCCAGCACAGGGTTTCTTAAGTAGATTTTATTTCTTGCCCTAATACTTTGGAAATGCTTTTCTTTGGGTGGGAAATATGGAAAGGAAGATGTAGCTTTTGGGTTTGCTGTTACAAACGTGTGTGTTGTTGTAAATAATCCCATCCAATTTGTTCAAACCATTTAACAGACATGACTTCACAGCTTTCAACAAGTCTAAACTTATTTCAAAGTGAGAAGTCAAAAAAATGGTATTAAAAAAAGGAATGGAAGAAGGCAGGAAGAAAGTAGGGGAGAAAAGGAGGAGGGAAGTGGAGACAGTCTCAGGGGCGCAAGGGCTTGCTTGCTTTGCCATCTGAGCAGGGTAAGTACTTAGGTCCCACCATGCAGTGACTCAACCAAATAGTTAGGGTGCACTTGCAGGCAACAAAAACTAATGGAGGAACTTGAAGCAGAAAGATGTTAATTCAGGCCCTCAGTGCTTATAAAATTGAAGGATGAGCTGGAGGCACAGAGTCTGGGCTGGGTCTCCAAGAATGAGGCCCAGAACAACACTGTAGAACCAGCTGCCAGAATTGCCATCAGTGGTCAGTCAGGAAGCCACTGCCCCATGCTCGCCCAGGACCACACACCATCTCAGCCACCACCAAGGCAGCAGGAAGCTGCTACTGGCTGCTGGCTCTGCAGGCACAGTGGGCTGGCAAGACCAGCACCAACCAGCAAATGGGCACCTCAGCACCTGCCTCCCACCCCCTCAAGTTGGTTCTGACCTCAGTTCCTGAAGGGTATATTTGACTGGGGGAATGTAAGTCACATCTTGAACTGGGACTGGATGGCCTCAGGTCAGGGAAATGGCACTTTCAGCTTCCCAACTTCTGCAGGACAGCTAAGTACATCAGGGGGAGGGTGCAGCAAATGCTGGCCACACCAATGTGCTGTACGTCCTACATTTACCTACCAGCCAGAGAACGTCCTCCTTCCATGGAGCAAATGCCTTAGTGGGCTGAGGAGCTGGAGGATTCTCCTCATTCTGCATCATCCCTTTTCTAGAAGTTCCAGCCCAGGCCCAAGCCCTCTTTCAAGTTAGCCAAACTCCTACAAGAATAATAGGCTCCAAAGAATAAGTTCCAAAGAATACATCCAGGTGGCCAACAGGTGCATGAAAAGTGCTCAGTGCCACTAATCATCAAGAAAACAAATCAAAACCACAATGAGATATCTCCTCACATCTTTTAAAATGACTATTACTTTTACAAGGATGTGGAGAAAAGGGAATGTTTTGCACTGTTGATGGGATTCTAAATTCATGCAGCCACTGTGGAAAACAGCATGAATGTTCCTCAAAATTAACAACACAACTACCACATGACCTAGCAATTCCATTTTTGAATACATTCTGAAGGAAGTAAAACACTATCTTGAAAAGATGTTTGCACGCCGTGTCCATCGCAACATTATTTACAATAACCAATCCATGGAAACAACCTAAGTGTGCATCACTACACAAACGGATATAGAAAACGTGGTGTGTGCACATACATGCATGAAGCTGATGCAGCCATAAAAGGAAGGACAGCCTGCCACTTGTGACACTGATGGACCTTGAGGGCATTATGCTAAGTGAAATAAGTCAGAGAAAGACAAGTACTGCATGATCTCACTTACATGTAGAATCTAGAAAACAAACAAACAACAACAACAAAAGCCCTCATAGATACAGAGAACAGATTGGTGGTTGCCAGAGGTATGCAGAGGAATGGGGACATGGGGAATGAGTGAAAGAGGTCAAAGGTAGAAACTTCCAGTTTTCTAATATAAATAAATCTTGGGGCTGTGATGTACAGTGTTGTGACAAAAACAAAAAAAACAGACACATGGCATCCTTGCTGGAAGCAATTGGGGACCAAATCCCTGAGTGGCCATCCACTCCAGCCTACACCACTTTCTGCCTAGGAGAAACCTGAGGACCATGTACTGGCATTTGTCCTTGATTAGGCCCTCTGTCCATCCCCAGCTCCCTCCTAGATACTGAGGCATCTCTGTACAGCTTTTGAAACTGGATTCCTTACCCACTCCCTGCTTTGAGAATTCCTGCACTACTTTTCTCCCCTGACCCCATTCACTTTAGTTGTATCTCTGCTACCTGCCACCAAGGAAGCAGGTAGCTCTGATGTGATGGAAAGAACAGAAGAAATGGGTTTAAATCCTGGATCTGTCTCTGACAGATTAGTGAACCTAAATGAGGTACTACAACTCTCTGAGCTTGAGTTTTCTAAAATGTAAAATGATGAGTCTAGTAGCACCCAGGTACAGAAAAGGACAAAATGAGACAACACTTTATATTAAAGTGCCACAGTAAGCACTCAAATCATCCTTCATTCTTTGATGGGGTTTTTTCACTGCCTATAGATTTTCCCACCTTTCTTGCCCCCATGTGCTTGAGAATGACCAGTACACATCTAAAATCACCTGCCTACCTCTCTGGACTTCTGATGGCCTGCTGCTGTGCAACATCCCAATCTGCAGCCTCTCCCCATGCCTGTTTTGAGCACGGTTGTTTTTAACCACACCGAGCCACAGAGAGGCAGAATAAAATACCGGAGTCTGCAAAAGATTCACATTTTTAAAATGAGATGAATTCAAGTCTGTCCCAGTCTCACTCACCTAGCTGCATTTTGATATGCTTTTCTGGGTGGAAAGGAGAGTCAGAATGGGAGCTACCATGTGGAGAATTATCTTTGTCACAGTCCTGAAGGAGCCACCCAGACCCTTGATGTATTGTGTACCATTGGTGTATCTCTTCATTTAAAAAATTCTTTAGGGAGCCTTATTCTAGTTGGTAAGACCCTTTGGTGAAATCCAGGTTCTACCACTAATTGCCACCCACTCCCCAAACTTGGCTCAGGACTAGCCCTCCCTGGAGCCGGCAAGGCTGGAATAACACAGGCCCCTCTGGAAATGACAAAGGTGATGGTAACATTCAGGGCTCCTGGCTATCTCATACATTCCCAAGAAATCATTACAAACTGGTTAATATGCTGTTACCCAAATTTCCACATAGGCTCAAGAAAATGGTGTCTTCCAGGAGAAAGAAAAATGGAGGGAGGGAATCTGTGCCATTAACTCTAGCCCAAATACAAAGACCAAAAGTAGGATAGTCAATACATGGAAATTCCAAAAGATCTACTCAGCTGCCTCAGAAAAAGTCACCTGTAAACTAGAAGGCTCACTTTAGAATTATCTAATATTTAAAATTTTAAGTCCTATGCTTAAGTTTGCTCATTGTTCATACTTCTCTTTATCCCTATTCTTTTTAGAACCTTTGGCTTTAAGATGATGCTCTTTTGAAGATCTGTAAATGCACATACATATTAATGAAATAGAACTACAATACATGTTCTAAAGTCATTTGATAATTTACATATTCATAAGAAGCTATGTTTATGCATGCTACAGGCCTGTGGCAAAATTTGGCTTACCTATCTTTTCCCTATTTCTGCTTTTGTCTGCAAGATACCCTCCACAGTGATTTCTCTGCTTTTTTGTTACTCCTTAGAGTAACCACCTTCTGCCCAACCACACTCACTAAGAAAATGCATTTTGATGAATGAACACGATTAATAGCAGATGTTCTGCTCTCCCGTTCCTTCCCTAATTCCCATTGAAATATGGGAACTCATCTGGCTTTGCCAAAAATGCCATAAAAAACAGTAAAACTGGGTCTACTGGGCTGAATACACGTGTGTAAATGGAGATGAAGGGCAGAAGGAGGTTACCCTGGGTTTTCTGTGCACCACTTGAGAGCACATGCAAGTGGAAACTACAGAAATAGTATCAGGCATGAGGTGAGCGCATTCTATGAAAACAGAGAATCTTGGTTCTTCTAAGTATCTTCCATCATTTTCCTGACTGTAAACATCATATAAGGTCTATAGGGAAGCATCCCCTCCAAGAATCTGAAAATAAGAAAAAAATGTCCTTGAAAAATGAAATTTTAAAGTCAATCTGTAATGAATCCAATTAAGCCACCATAAAGAGAAAGACTGACTCCTAAACTTGCAAGGCATGAGAGTAATCAAATCACATGTTCTACAAAATATCTAAAGGGTGTAAAAATGTGCTTGTCTACAACAGGCACAGGGGGAGTGTGCTGTCACCTGTTGGTCATTGAACCTTAAAAAAATAAGTCCACAAATTATGGCAGACAGGCTTACCTAAGCACTGTCCAGAGTTAGGGTGTCCTTGGCTTCTGAGATTCGGAATAGAATCCTGATTTTAGAAGTCTAATTCACTCTTGCATTCTAGTTCCAATTTACTCTGGTTATAATTTGACTCTGCGGCATTAGTCCTCCAGGAGAGAACACCCTGGCAGGAGGACACAGAGGCTTGGTCCCATTGGCAGTTACCATTCGCAATGTAAATCAATAAACTGGCCTCATCTTTGCGATGTGGCTTGCTTACAGCCCCCTCCTACAGACAGAACATTCTGCTATTTGATACATTTGCCTGGTTCCCTCAGAAGTTATGGTCTCATCATAAGTCAATAAATTCATTACTGACAAAATGGACTGTGGGTCTTTACAACTATGGCACAGGGTCTAAGCTCACCAAGGAAAAGAATCCCCACAGGTATGATTCTGCATGTGAGGAAAATGGCACATGGGAACATACCTATGCAATGAATAATGACAACAAAATGGAGGGAATCTCCATGACCTGGAGGCCTCTCTGTGGGCTTAGGACCTGGTTGAGTGTGGCTATGCCAGGTTAGAGTGGAAGTGCTCTGTAAAGTAGGGGGAGAAGAATGTTCCCAGGGGTGATCCTGAGAGGGAGGAGTCAGGAGTGACATGCTGGCACTGTCAGGGACACAGACCAAGTGACTTCTAATGAAAGGAATGACTGATGTGCAGTTTCAGGCTTCTGCTATGCAGTCTGCTAGGCCACCACTCCCTGTGACACTCGTCAGCACCCCCATCCAAAGTCTTCAGTCAAATCCACCAAGGAGAGGCGAGATCACCTGACTATAAAAAGCATCAAAAGAGACTCTGGGGCTAGGCTGCCTGGTCTCAGTATCTGGCTCTACCACCTAACTTACTGCAGAATCCCAGGGAATGTCTTCTAATCTCTCTTCCTCAGCTTCCTCATTTGAAAAATGTGGAGAATAACAGCAATTACATTGCGTAAGTGCTCTGTATGTATGGCATTATTATGAGTGAGGAATGATTTCATAGCTGGGGCAACTAGTGTAGAACAAAACCTCTAGGCACAGCAGCAGACACTCAGAACCGGTGGCCAAAATAACCACACAGACACCAGGACAGCAGAGAGCTTAAAGGGGACAGCGGAGACTCCATGCAATCAAATCGAGACCTTAAGGAGCTGGATAAGCTCAGCTGACATCTGGATTACACCTACAATGGTGAACATTAATTGAACATTTACCATGTGTCAGATCCTCATCTGTTTTTCTGCAGAGGTTTCATGTGGTTGACAAGTATGACTTTATAAAGAATTAATTCAAAGAGAAAGAAGGGGGTGGGAATCACAACAGAAGAGGGCCTCAGTCTCATTCCTTTTATGCAAAGACATGGAATCTACTCAGTTATCTTGTCTTGATTTTCAAACAAGGCAAGTAATCAATAATTATCTCAAAGAATTCCACTCAGTTCTCCAGAGAATGGTGAAGGTCAATGACTACTCTAATCACTAAATGTTAGTGCTGCACATTTAGAAAATACTGATGCCCAGCCCTCAGCCCCAGAGATGAAATCCTTTGGGAGGCGAGTCCTGGGCATCAGGATTTTTAAAGCTTCCCATTTTTTTCTAATGTGTAGTCCAGGTTGAGAATCACTGCTATAATGAACTTGAATTTATTTCCACATAGATTGTTCCCCAAACTTTCCTGATAATAGAAATCATCTGGGATATTTTGACTGTACAAATTCCCCAGGTCCCTTCCCTAGGATTTCTGAGTTAGTAAATCTGGGACAGGGCCCAGGAATCAGCATGTTTACAAGTGCCCCAGGTGGTGTATATCATCAGGGAGGTTCAGGAAACAGGGTGCACTTTTAGGAAAAGATGTGTGTGGTATTGCCAAATCAACAGAGGTGATTAGGTTGAGAATAATGACTCTAAATATATATATTTATACCCATGAATCCAGAATCTCTCCCTTTGGGGTTTTGTTCCAATCTCTTTCTATGTCCAGGACTTAGCCAACAGATAATACATGAAAAAGAATTCTCTGTTCTGCAGATACTTGATCTTTATTCAGTGGGTCATTGGCCTGGAGAGAGGAGGAACAAATGTTGCATGTGGTTTCTGTTGTTCCTTAAGGGATCTTTTTTTTCACCTTTATACAAACCAAATTACCAGGCCCTAGTATTCAACAATGATGTAAGCCATATATACACCATCAAATAAGCACTTAGAAATCAATTCTCTTGAAAGTATGTTCTGCTGCTTAAAAACAGGATTTGGCTTTTTTATTTCAAATGTTTTATGCTGTATTATTTAAACTTTCCACACATTTGTTTAAAAAGGAAGAAAACTTCCAAGTTCATTCTTTGAGTTGACACTATAAGTGGCTATATACCCACCTATAAGTGGACAAGAATAGAAAAAAATGGTAATGTATAGCAATCTCATTTGACCATATCTAAAGATCTTATAATAGTTTATTATAATAATTGTATTTAATAAGGGTTTATTCCAGGATGCAAGAATGATTCAACATCAGAAAATCTGTTTACAAAGTCACTACTCTGAAGAATGCCTATTGTTAATATTATTAAATATTTTTAATAATCAAATATTAGTTTTAGGACCTCTCAGAGGTCCTAGATAATGAAAGATGAGAAAAAGACAGGAATATTGGGAGAAAAATACAAATCTATCTTTATGTGCAGATAGTTTTATGGTCTACCTTAAAAAACACAAGAAAATCAACCTCTTTACATTTTTTCCTGTTTGAGTTAAAAAATTTGTAATATAAATTAAAATTTACATATACATAAATTGTAATATATTTTACAAAATTATAATATAAATTATAATTATTTCCAAATATGTTTTTCCCCTAACATTCCAAAATTTTTTAAAGATTATTTATTTATTTATTTATTTATTTTTAGAGACAAAGGAAGAGAGAAAGAGAGGGAGAGAAACATCAATGTGTGGTTGCCTCTCACACACCCCCTACTGAGGACCTGGCCCACAACCCAGGCATGTGCCCAGACTGGGAATCAAACCAGACCCTACAGTTCACAGGCCCGAGTTCAATCCACTGAGCTACACCAAACCAAGCCATTCCAAAATTTTATACTCTTAAAAAATCCTTAAAAATACTAGAATATCAACCTCTTTACATTTTTTCTGTTAAAAAAATTGTAATATAAATTATACAATTTTACAAAATTATAATATAATTTATAATAATTTCCAGATATGTTTTTCCACTAACACTCCAAAATTTTATGGCAACTACCTTACGTATTTCCCCATACTTAATTTCTCTGTGACCCTACCAAATAAGTCTTTCAAGTTTTAAAATCAAAGTCCAGAAAAATACAGAAAAACAAAACCCCTCTAAAGGTCAAGTTAAAAAGTCTGTAAAGTTCATGTACACCTGTGCTGAACTTGACCCCACTCAACACACATGATGCATAAGGCCATGGCTCTCAAAATCTGCTGCACACTGGAATCAGCTGGGGTATTTCTAAAAGAGTCCAATGACCAACTCCTACCCCCAGACACAGTGACTGAATAAGTATTGGGTACAACCTGGGCATCAAGTTTATACAAGCCCTCCAGTGGATCTGCATGCAGAACAAAGCTTGGGAACCTTTGCTTAAGTAGTTCTCAGGTTGGTCATCATTTTGGCAAGTCTGGGTTAGGAAGAGCTGGTCTACAGAGTTTACTTTTTCCTGTCCAACAGCTAGCTCAGTTCCCTTAACCTACAACCAGTGTCTTTTCTTTTTCATTTTTAAAAAATATATTTTATTGTTTATGCTATTACAGTCATCCCAATTTTCCCCCCTTTGTACCCTCTCCACCCAGTACCCCCATTCCATCAATCTACCACTTTAGTTCAATCTCCCACCTAGGGTCATGTGTATAAGTTCTTTGGCTACTCCATTTCCTATACTGTACTTAACCTCCCCCAGTCTATTTTGTACCTACAAATTTATACTTCTTAATTCCTATACCCTTAAATGACCTCCATATCTATGATTCTGTTCCTGTTCTGCTTGTTTGCTTAGTTTGTTTTTTAGATTCAGTAGTTGATAGTTGCAAATTTGTTGTCATTTTAATGTTCATAGTTTTGATCTTCTTTTTCTTATATAGTTTCCTTTAACATTTCATATAATAATGGCTTGGTGATAATGAACTCCTTTAGTTTAACCTTGTCTGGAAAGCACTTTATCTGCTCTTCTGTTCTAAATGTTGGTTTTGCTGAATAGAGTAATCTAGATTGTAAGTCCTTGCTTTTCATCACTTTCAATACTTCACATCAGTCTCTTCTAGCCTGCAAAGGTTCTTTTGAGAAATCAGCTGACAGTCATATGGAAACTCCTTTATAGGTAACTATCTGTTCTTCCCTTGCTGCTTTTAAGTTTCTCTCTTCATCTTTAACCTTTGGCATTTTAATTACAATGTGTCTTGGTGTGGTCTTCTTTGGGTCCAACTAGTTTGGAACTCTTTGTGCTTCCTGGACTTGTATATCTATTTCCTTTACCAAATTAGGGAAGTTTTCTTTCATTATTTTTCAAATAAGTTTTCAATTTCTTGCTCTTCCTCTTCTCCTTCTGGCCACCCTATGATTTGGATGTTGGTATGTTTGGAGATGTCCCAGAAGTTCCTTCATCTGTCCTTATTTTTTTTTAATTCTTTTTTTCTTCTCGCTGTTCTGATTGAATGCTTTTTTCATCCTTACGTTCCAAATTGTTGATTTGATTCTCAGCTTCATCCCCTCCACTGTTGGTTCCCTGTAGATTTTTCTTTATTTCACTTAATGCAACCTTCATTTCTGCCTGGGTCTTTTTTGTTGAAGTATCCAATGAGTTCTCTGAGCATCTTGATCACCAGTGTTTTGAACTCTGAATCTGTTAAGTTGCTTATCTCCATTTCATTTAGTTATTTTCCTGGAGCTTGTTCTTTCATCTGGGCCTTTTTTTTTGTTTTGTTTTTTTGTTTTTGTCTGCCAATTTCAGCAGGTTCCCTGTGTTTGTTTCTATGTATTAGGTACAGCCATTTTTACTCTCTTAGTAAGTGGCCTGTTATAGAAAAGGCACCTGTTTGAGGAGGAACCTTAGATAATCACCAGGGTGGGGAAACCTGTTTCACCACTTTGTGGATCTGTGTGGGGGAGTGCTCAGAGAGGCAACAATGCCACTGCCTGGCCTCTGGAGTTTTGCCCAGGAGGAAGCTGTCTCTTGGTGCTCACTCTGCTGCCAGTCACTTCACTTTTTCCCTGAATGCCATTTGTGCCCTTCCAGCTGTTGCGCTGGGACTGAATCCCAGAGGAGGTGGGTCTGTGTAAGTCCTGAGACCTTTGCAGGCCTTTTAAGAGGAATCTCCTGAGAATTCTGCAGTTTCTTCTGCCAACACAACCTCCACTGATTTTTACAGCCAGAGGTTATGAAGACTTATCTTCCTGGTGCTAGAACCCTGGGCTGGGTGGTCTGGTGTAGGGCTGGGATCCCTTGCTCCCAGGGTATCCCTCCTGATTTTTATCCACCACTTGTGAATGTGGGACCACCTATTCTGTTGCCTCTTCAGGCCACTCTGCATCTCTGCACCTCTCCGCACCTCTCCAAGGCTTTCCACATCTCCACCCCTTCTGCCTGTCTGGATGAATGTGGCTTCTTTAAATCCTTGGTTGTTGGATTTCCATACAGCTCAATTTTCTGACAAATCTGGGTGATATTTGTTTTGTAGTCTAGTTGTAATTTTTGCTGTAGTTGTGTGAGAAGGGGAAGCCTGTTTACCCACACCTCCATCTAGACCAAGGGTGTCAAACTCATTTTTACTGGGGGCCACATCAGCCTTGTGGTTACCTTCAAAGGGCCAAATATAATTTTAGAACTGTATAAATGTAACTACTCCTTAACAAGGGGCAAGGAGCTCAGCACTGCTGCCAGGTAGAAACAATGTGCTGGGCCAGAAAAACAAGGTAGAGGGTTGGATTCAGCCCGCAGGCCTGTGTTTACCACCTGTGATCTAGACCAGAACTCAGAACTCCCAGCCTCTTTTCTAATTCAGAAATTACCTGCAAATTTTGAGTACCTTGTGTGCCTTGGTTCTGTTTTTCCTACCTGCATTATAGTATGAACACATTGCACTTACTAATAAGTTTGGTTTGAGAGGAAGTATGTAGCCCTTTAGAACTGTTTTGTACTAGTCAGTACATTAATGTTTTCATTGTATTTATTGACCACCTACTGTACAGGCAAAAAGGCACTTTGGAGTAGTGGCAATGATAAGGCCTCTTCCTTGGGTGTCCATGGTTTACAGTGAGCTAGAAAAGAACACCAATCACCATAACACATCACAGGTCATAATGAGCAGTGATGAGTACAAAAAAGAAGGCACTGAAAAGTGTTATGGAGTTCAAGAGAGAGAAGAATATTCCTCCACTCCACAAAATAATGAGACAGGGAAAAGTAATGAATCTGAGAGGGCTGAAATAAGAAAGTGGAAACCTCAGGCACCTGAGCAAGATGGAGGGGTGGACAATGTTATGCCAGACTACTTTTCAGAGGAACCACATCAATCAGCAAGAACAGAAGGAAAAAAATGGAATGATGAGCACATTTCTCAAGGAAGTAGAAGCAAGGACTCCCAGGGGCCAGAGACATAGGTTCAGATGTAGGTGGCCAATAGCAGAAGACAGTCTGCTTAAGTGGGTGCACAGAGAACAGAGCCCATAGCTGGGGTCAGGGTGTCTGGAAACACCCACAGGACCCAGTTCTGACTAAGGTAGGGCACCAAATACAAGTGCAAGAAGTAATTTTCACTTCTGGTTTTGGTTTGGCATCTAAGGATCTTGGAAGTCACCAGTTCATCCACATAACAAGCAAAAAGCTAAGCAAATTGAAAATCAACAAATCTTTTTGGAACCAGAAGAGAACTGAGATCACAGGACAAGCTACCACCCCACAAATTGGAGAGGCAGACCAGCAGATACAAAGAATCATGATTCACCAGAGCAGAAATCCATGAGCAAAAACCTCTATGAAAACCAGTAGGAAATTCCAGCCAAAATGTAGGTGTAGTGGACACGCTGTGCCTCCTCTCACAACCAAGATTAAGGACAACAAAAATATAGAACCAAAAAAAAAAGAAAACCCAACCAGGACAGAGAAAAACTGAATTGTGCAGGAGTCCGACAACAATGATTCACCCAGACCTGTAAGAGGGGTGAAGTCAACAGCTGGCGAAGTCCGAAGCCATGCAGAGTCAGATCGCAGTGGGATAAGCCAGTGGTGGTCCCAGTCACACAGTCACTCCAGGTGCACAGGCGGCGGACTTGCCGAACACAAGGAGGCCAAACAGGGCACACAAGGCGGCAGACTTCGGACACACATTCACACACAGATAAACCAGGCGAAAATGGACAGCAAGACAAACTGCACAACGCAGGGCCTCAGCGCCGGGAAGTGAAGCCTAAAAGCACCCATTGAAAACACTTGTAGGGGCTGAGGTGTGGCAGGGAGTCCCAGCCTCACAGGAGAGTTCATTGGAGAGACCCACGGGGTCCTGGAGCATGCGCAGGCCCACCCACATGGAAATCAGCACCAAAAGGGCCCAATTTGATAGGGGAAAGTGGCTGAAGGAACTGGGATCTGTGAAAGAGTGCAGAGCAAGCGCCATTGTTCCCTCTCAGACCCCGCCCCCACATCCAGCATCACAACCCAGCAACTCAGCTGCCCCACCCTGGTGAACGCCTAAGGCTCCGCCCCTCACTATGTAACAGCCACGACCAGACAAAAATTAAAAAAAAAAAAAAAACAAGGATGGCTCAAAAGGGAGAACAGATGGGGGCCCCGGTGCTAATTCATCTGAGCGACCAGGAAGTGGTCAACCTATCAGATGTAGAGCTCATAGCACTGGTAGCCAACCTATCAGAAGCACAGTTCAAAGTTCTGGTGATTAGGAAGCTCACAGAATTGGTTGATTTTGGTTGCAAGTTAGAGGAACAAATGGAGGCTACAATAAGTGAAATGAAGGAAAATGCACAGGGAACCAATAGTGATGGGAGGAAAACTGGGACTCAAATCAATGAAGTGGACCAGAAGGAAGAAAGAAACAACCAAACGGAAAAGAAGGAAGAAACAAGAATTCAAAAAAATGAGGAGAGGCTTAGGAACCTCCAGGACATCTTTAAACATCCCAACATCCAAATTATAGGGGTACCAGAAGGGAAAGAGGAAGACTAACAAGTGGAAAACTTATTTGAACAAATAATAAAAGAGAACTTCTCCAATTTGGCAAAGGAAATAGACTTCCAGGAAGTCCAGGAAGCTCAGAGAGTCCCAAAGAAGTTGGACCCAAGGAGGAACACACCAAGGCACATCATAATTACATTAGCCAAGATTCAAATGAAGGAGAGAATTCTAGAAGCAGCAAGGGATAAAGGCAGAGTCACTTACAAAGGAGTTGCCATCAGACTGTCAGCTGATTTCTCAAAAGAGACCTTCCTGGAAGAAGGAGCTGGAAAGAAGTATTCCAAGTCATGAAAGGCAAGGACCTCCATCCAAGATTGCTCTATCCAGCGAAGCTGTCCTTTAGAATGGAAGGGCAGATAAAGCGCTTCTCAGATAAGGTCAAGTTAAAGGAGCTCATCATCACCAAGCCCTTATTATATGAAATGTTAAAGGGACTTATCTAAGAAAAAGAAGATAAAAATAGGACAGTAAAAAGACAGCAAACTCACAGATATTAACAACCACACGTAAAACAAAAGCAAACTAAGCAAACAAGCAGACCAGGAGCAGGAACACAGAAATAGAGATCACATGGAGGGTTTGCAACAGGGGAGTGGGAGGAGGAGAGAGGGAGAAAAGGTACAGAGAATAAGTAGCATTAATGGTGGGTAGAAAATAGACAGGTGGAGGGCAAGAATACTGTGGGAAAAGTAGAAGCTAAAGAACTTATGAAACATGGACATAAACTAAAGGGGGAATGTGGGTGGGAGGGGGTGTGCAGGGTGGAGGGGAGTAATGGGGGAGAAATGGGACAACTGTAATAGCATAATCAATAAAATATAATTAAGAAAAAAAGAAAACCAGTAGGGAGGAAGGAAAATCTGAACTGTAATTGACAGCTTACTGGAGGCTTACTGTGGACAAATCTTAGAATTAAAAACTCCAGCGGGAAACTTCCAGTCAACATGGTGGGTAGGTAAACACAGCTTGCCTCCTTGCACAACCACTTCAAAATTACAACTAAGCTATAGAACAGAACTGTCAGAAACTGAGTTGAATGGAAGTCCTACAACTATGACATTAAAGAAGAAACCAACTACAGAATTAAAGAAGAAACCATATTGAGACTAGTAGAAGGAGCAGAGACATAGAACAGGCTGGCCCCACATCCACATGGTGGTGGATAAAAATCACAAGGGACATCTGAGGAGCAAGGGATCCCAGACCCAACCAGGCCCCTCAGTCCACGGCTCCATTGCCAGGAAGAGAAGTCCCCATAACTTCTGGCTGTAAAACTCAATGGGAATTGAGGCTGTGGACACAGAACCCACTGGAGTCTCAAGCAGTTCTTCTTAAAGAGCCCACACACAGACTTACTTGGACTCACTCCCTCTGAGCTCCAGCAGATTGAAAGGCACCAGAGACATATGGGGAAGAACTGAGTTGTTCAGCAACAGGGTGAGAGCTAAGGGGCAGCTTTCTCCCAGGCAGAAGTACTGGCAGAGGCCATTGTTCCTTTTCTGAGCCCTCTCCCAATAGAGACACAGAGCCAGCAGGCAGGCGCCATATCTGAGACTCCATCAACCTGGCTCACACAGTTTGTCCCACCCTGGTGACTCCCTGAGGCCCCACCTTTCAACTTTCAGTCCCATCCAAGCTGTTTCCAGTGGCTTTTCCATATGAATGGCTTGTCTTTGCTCACGCTTCAGATTTTCCTAAATTATCTTAAACAAGCAGCATCTGGCTTCAGTAAGGCCCGTAGCTCTTGCTAAGTTGCCCCACACCCAGCATTAGCAGCAGCTGGCCTTGGTCCACAGCTTGGCCTTGCCTGGGCACCTCCAAGCCCAGCACAAGTGGCAATCATCTACAGATCATTTTACAGCTTACCCTGTGTGACCCTGGACAGAAAACAGTCTGTGGCTGACACTGGATGTGCCAATAGCAATCAAGGCTCAACTATAACAGGACGGTGTACACAGCCTACATGGTGGGTGCACCCTCAGTAGCCTGCTTGAATAATAGGGGATGCTGTGTCAGTGGACTCTATAGGGCACCTACTATATTAGGCCACTCTACCAAGCCTGGGAGATGCAGTAGCTCTACCTAATACATAGAAACAAACATGGGGAGGCTGCCAAAATCAGGAGACAAAGAAGCATGGCCCAAATGAAAGAACAGAACAGAACTCCAGAAAAAGAACTAGACAAAATGGAGATAAGCAACCTACCAGATGAAGAGTTCAAAACACTGGTTATCAGGATGTTCAAGGAACTTAGTGAGAACTTCAACAGTTTAAAAAAAATCCAGTCAGAAATGAAGGACACAGTAAATGAAATAAAGAATAATTCACAGGGAATCAACAGTAGAGTGAATGAAGCCAAGAATCATATCAGCAGTTTGGAATATAAGGAAGCAAAAAATAAATAAAATCAGGCAAATGAGAAGAAAAAAGAATCCATAAAAATCAGGATACTATAAGGAGTCTTTGGGACAACGTCAAGCATACCAACATTCATATCATGGCAGTACTGAGAGGATTAGAGAGAGGGCAAGAAATTGGAAACCTATTTTAAAAAAATAATGACAGAAAACTTCCCTAACTTGGTGAAAGAAATAGACTTACAAGTCTGGGAAGCACAGAGAGTCCCAAACAAGATGAATGCAAAGAGGCTCACACCAAGACATCATAATTATTAAAATGCCAAAGGTCAAAGATAAAGAGAAAAATATTAAAAGCAGCAAAAGAAACTCAGTTAGTTATCTATGAGCGAGCTCCCATAAAACTTTCAGCTGAAATCTCAAAAGAAACTTTGCAGCCTAGAAGGGATTGACAAGAAACATTCAAAGTTATGAAAAGGAAGGACCTACAACCAAGATTACTCTACCCAGTAAAGCTATCATTTAGAGTTGAAGGACTAGGAGTTCCAGCCAAAGATCGAGGCATAGGTAGAAACCCTTCACTCTCTCACACAATCAAAAGGAGAATAACAACAAATCTAAAATCAATAAACAACCAAAAGCACCAGAAAATCAAACTGCATGGAACTCTGATAACCAAGGAATTAAAGAAAACCAAATCAACCAGAACAACCAGACCAGAAGGGCAGCAAACCACATGGGCCGACTCAGAAAAACAGCAGCGAGGCAGCTGGCTCTGTGGGTGGGGCTGACTGAAGGTGAACCTGAGACTCCGAGACGACTCTGGACTACTGCAGTGCCGAAATGGGAGAAACTCCCAGTCTCACACAAGAGTCCATTGGAAAGTGCACTAGAGAGGAGCAGGTGAGCTGCACGGTTCCATCTCTGGCCCCTCCCCCACAGGCAGCACCTCAGCACAGCAAAGACAGTTGCCCTGCCCTGGTGAATATCTCATCTGATTGGCTTCAGAATTTCGGTGCACCAAGGCAAAGAAATATGGCCCAAATGAAAGAACAGAGCAAAACCTCAGAAAGAGAACTAAGTGATGAGGAGATAGCCAACCTATCTGATGGAGAATTTAAAGCCCTGGTCATCAAAATGCTCACACAACTGATTGAGCTTGGTCAAAAATGAAAAAAACAAATGAAGGATACCCAGAGTGCAATAAAGCAAAATATTCAAGGAACCAACAGTGACAGGAAGGAAACCAGGACTCAAATCAATGATCTGGAACAAAGGGCAAAAATAAACATCCAACTAGAACAAAATGAAGAAACAAGTATTCAAAAAAGTGAGTCTTACAAACCTCTGGGACAACCTGAAACATTCCAATATCCAAATTACAGGGGTGCCAGAAGGAGAAGAACAACAGCAAGAAATTGAAAACTTATTTGAACAAAAAAATGAAGGAAAACTTTCCCAATCTGGCAAAGGAAATAGACTTCCAGGAAGTCCAGAAAGCCCAGAGAGTCCCAAAGAAGTTGGACCCAAAGAGGAACACACAAAGGCACATCATCATTAAGTTACCCAAGATTAAATATAAAGAGAGAATCCTAAAAGAAGCAAGAGGAAAGGAGAGTTACCTACAAAGGAGTGCCTATAAGGCTATCAGCTGATTTCTCAAAAGAAACCTTGCAGGCAAGAAGGGGCTGGAAAGAAGTAGTTGAGGTCATGAAAGGCAAGAATCTACATCCAAGATTACTCTATCCAGCAAAGCTTTCACTTAGAATGGAAGGGCAGATAAAGTGCTTCCCAGATAAGGTCAACTCAAAGGAGTTCATCATCACCAAACCATTATTATATGAAATGTTAAAGGGACTTATCTAAGAAAAAGAAGATCAAAACTATGAACATTAAAATGACAACAAACTCACAATCATCAATAAATTAATCTAAAAGAAAAGAAAAACAATGAAAACAAAAACTAAGCAAACAACCAGAACAGGAACAGAATCAGAGAAATGGACATCACTTGGAGGGATTTTAGTGGGGAGGGGGAAGGGAGCAATAGGAGGAAAAAGGTACAGGGAAGAAGCATAATTAGTAGGCATAAAATAGACAGGGAGAGGTCAAAAGTGGTATAGGAAACAGAGAACTCAAAGAACTTATATGTACAAACCATGGACATGAACTAAGGGAGAGGGAATGCTGGAGGGTTTGCAGGGGCAGGGCAGAGGGGGGATAAAGGGAGAAAAAAATTGGAAAATTGTAATAGCATAATCAATTTAAAAAACTTTAAAAAGATAAATACACAATTTTTTAATAATAAAGAAAGAATTGAAGGACCAATAAAGAGCTTTCCAGACAAGAAAAAAATAAAGGAGCCCATCACCACCAAACCAGTATTTAATACTCACTTAGTACTGAGTATTATATGAAATGTTAAAGGGTCTTCTTCAAGAGGAAGAATAAGATCAAAAATATGAACAATAAAATGGCAATAAATACATATCTATCAACAACTGATTCTAAAAAAGAAAATAAATAAACATGCAGAGCAGAAACAGAGTCATAGTCACAAAGACTGTTTTAATGGTTGCCAGATGGGAAGGAGGATTAGAAGGATAGGTGAAAAAGATGAAGGGATTAAGAAGTACAAATGGGTAGTTACAGAATACTCATGGGATGTAAAATACAGCATAGGAAATAGAGTAGCCAAAGAACACATATATATGACTCGTGGACATGGACAAAGGTGTGCGGATTGCCTGAGGGAGTGGAGGGGGATTGGGTGGATGGGGGCCAAGAGGGAGAAACAAGAACAACTGTAACTGCATAAAGTATAAAATGTAATTAAAAATAATAAAAACTCCAGGGGGGGGCCATACTCCTGTTTTGAAGACAGTTTTACTGTCTTCAGGAGCTCAATTAGATTCTCAAAATGAAGATCAGAGAAAAACCCTCATACAATACAGAAGGAGGAGAAAAGTAGCCATTTTGAAATATACCAGAGCACTCTGTTCTTAACAAGACCCGACCCATGAGAAATTATTTCACTAGAGTCTAATGAACCTGGGGAAAAGAAAATACTCACTCAAGCCCCCTCTAGCCATCCTGTCCCACCTAAGTTAGGGTGGGGGACAGGGAAACACTGAAAAGCACTGGTGAAGTGTGCAGCCCAGGGCCACAGGCTCACCAAAAGCCTGGGACCTAATCATAGCACTCTAGATCACTCCCTCCCCCACACACCTGACCACCGCATTATTAAGGGCTGAGTAACTGAAGTTCCTCTTACACAGAACACCATGTCTTAATAATAGTTGTTTTAATGGTTGCCAGATGGAAGAGTGATCAGAAGGATGGGTGTCTTTCAACAACAACAACAAATTACAAGGCATACTAAAAGACAAAAAAAAAAAAAAATCAGTTTTCAGGAACAGAGCAACCAAGCATCAGAACCAGACTCAGATATGGCAGGGATGTTGGAATTATGAAATCAGGAAACTAAAATAACTGTAACTGTCAAGTGCAAAAGATTTGCCAGCTAGTACCTAAATAAGAATTATCTCTGGCCTAAATACACTAGCAGTATTAAATTTTCACCTAAGATAACAAATAGTTTTATATCTGGGAGAATAACAGTAAGAACTGAGTTTCCAGAGCACTGCCCCCCAACCAACCTATTGAATCAAATCTCCAGGGAGGAACTAAGAATTGTACACTTTACTAAGGGACCTTAGCACCCTGGTGATCAGGCAGTTTGGGAATAACTACTCTGTGCCAAAAGAAAGCAACCCAGGGGCATGCTTTATAACTCTCCAAACAGAAATGAATGACTTAATTGGAAGTTTACTATCTTCTATAATGAGCACATTAAGTATAAAAACATCTTCAAAATATTATGCTATTATGCAAAAAAACATACCCTTTTGGTTTGTTCTTTACTGGGGCATTTCTAATTTTTTTTTGTCTTGTTTCACTTTTTAACAAAATAGTCTTCAAAATGGGGCTGGAAGCTTACCAACAGGATAAGGATGGTATCTAAAATATCTTCATACACATCACTGCAAAGTCTCCTGCACAGAAGATATGCCTTCAAAATATATACTGATTTTATATATCAGTATATAATTTAGAATAATATATACATTATTCTAAAGAACAAATCTACATTTAGGCACAAGGAAATAGTCTACCACTACATACCTTCTAATTAATGATTTCTAATTGATTTTATTGATTTAGCTCATTATTAGAGGTAGATTGCAAAGCCACTCAGAAAATTTGCAGATAAAAATACAGTCCTCAAAATTCTTCCCAGGATCTTCCTTCCTTCTGAAAAAAAAAGAAAAAAAAAAAATCTCCCACTTAAAAATTGTGCAGTTCTTGTAAAGGCATCAAACTCACCATGGCAAGCAGAACAGTGGCCCCTCTATGGTGGCCATGTCCTAACCCTGGACCAGGGGATACATTACCTCATATGGCCAGAGGGATTTTGTGGGTGTGATCAAATTGAGGATTTAGAGATGGGGAGCTTATCCTGAATTATCCATCTGGGCCCAATGTAACCACAGGTGTTCTTATAAGGGAAAGAGGGAGGCTGGAGAGCCAGAGGCAAATGTAATAAAGTAGGGTGAGAGTTAGAGAGAAACTTGAAGATGCTATGCTGCTGGATGTGAATGTGGAGGAAGGGCCACAAACCAAGGAAAGCAAGTGGCCTCTAGAAGCTGGAAAAGGCAAGGAAATATATTTTCCTCTAGGGTTTCTTGAAGAAACATCGCCTGCATAACACCTTAAAGTTAGCCCAGTGAGACCCATGTCAGACCTCTCATCTGCAGAACGTCAGAAAATAAGCTTGTGTTGTTTTAAGCCACCAATGCTGTGGTAATTTGTTACAGCAGCAATGGGAAACACTCTTGGTGTCTACCTGCATGTGATGAAGGGGGGTCAGGTCAGTGAGTTAATGAAGAGCAGGAACTGGTACCTTGGGAGGTACTGATGTAGACAAGTTGAGGAATGTATTTTAGTTACCATGTGTTTTGAACCACTTAGACATTCTTGTTAAGGTAAAGTGGGATCATGGAACAAAGTTAACCTAATGAACCAAGCAAGGATTGACCAATCAAGTTGTTTATTTTGGGGGAGAGGAGGTCCTCTTCTTTTTCTCAGAATCTGTAATGGTGAGAGTTGAGGCAATTATCCCCTGTCCCTCCTATAATCCTTGAAGCAGGTAACAATGAAGACGGTTGAATGAATTGGGGTTTCCCCTATGGGAAACTAGGTTGGCCTTTTTGAGAAATAAACTCCCAATCCCTGACATCCCAGCCAACTAACTTAACCAATAAGGAGGGAGGTGCATAAACCAATCATGAGGAAAGTGAAGGTTATAAAGTCTCAAGACTGATCCATTCCAGGAATATTTCATGCCACCATTTGTTAGAACACTGTTTTATAACAACAGAATGAGCTGCATCCCAGTGAGAGTGAAAGCAAGGCACTGTGTGTATGTTTGACTAAACCTCACAGAGATGGAGCCCACAGCACTTCCCAGTGTGCAGGCAATGTCAGTTTCCACAAAACCAGTCATGTAACACCAACTGATAAGTCTTAATTCCCATCAAACATTTCAAGTTAAACATTTTAAAAATTCAATCTGTGATCTCTCTTTAAAACCAAGAGCTAGGACAGTGACTCATTGAAAGTATTATTCCAAATAGGAAAGGGAGAGGAAGAAATCAGAAATGAGAAAAAATTAAAACTTATCACAAGTCTCCCACCACTGAGAGAAGACGTGGTCTTGAAGTCCCCTAAATTCCAGCATACCATACGTGTTTAATAAATGTCTATTAAATAAATGAAGGCATGAATAGAACCCCTCAAACTGTCAACTGCCAATGTGGCAAGATCTCCATGCACAAAATAAATCTCTTGTTGGCTTCACTCTCTAGTCCCCTTGGGTTTCCCTACTGCTGAGGACCTTGCAGTTTCAGCAATGAGAATGTGATGGGCAACTAGACCTTGAGGCAAGGAAAAATCTGACCTCCACTTAACATCTCAGAACAGACAACTGACTCACCAAGGGCTGTCCCATAACAGCATGCTGTCTATGCATTACAGATACCATACTGTAAACCTACGTTTTGGCAGAAAAGAGGAAAGAAACAGGATTGTGATCCAAGACTTATTCTTAGTGGGAAGAATTAGCTATAAATACAGGATACTGGGCCTATGAATTTCTAATGTCTTTTCTCAAAGTTGCAGATTATTTCAAAACAAGGATAAGTGGAGATACATAAAATTCCCTTCCATCGCTTCCAGAAAAAACAAACAAACAAACAAACAAAAAAAGCTAAGTGCTTGTATATTAAACAGAGGTTTAATTTGAGGAAAGGAGATGACATTTCAGACTCTCTTTTCCCCAAAGCCTTCCCAAACTAATCATTCTAAATACGTTAACTGCCTCAGCTGAAAATACAGAATCGCCTCTCCTCACAGCCAGCTTATCCTGGAACACACAGCATACACCCCGTCCCAGCCCTGCTGAGGACCGCCTGCTCCTCCAAAGCCTGGTCACATAACTTCTCTCCCCTGCTGTGGTCTCTCTGGCAGGGCACAGCTGTTTTATTTTTTTTATTCCCCCACCATTTCTGAGGACAGATCCTTCACTCAACAGCTGTGTTTGTTTACAGGACTAGAAATGAACGCAGAACACACACCCTTGATCCAGCAGAGTTTTTCTTTTGGCAACTCCTCCTCCAGACTACACAATATATTCAACCTCATAGTCCAATTACAACTAGCCATCAGTGGGAGCCAAGAGCTGGGTAGAAAAAGTCACCATGTAGGGAAACCTTGCAGTATTTGCTCCATATTCTATACACAGGCAGACATAGATCTTTCCTTTCAACAGGCTAAGAGTCCACAACTGCACCTTTACCTGAACCTGCCATTTCCTTACAACAAGACAGAGTCCCCACCTGTCAGACACAGGAGGATAGGCAGCCTCGTCAGTGGCCCTGTGAGGCCATCAGAAGCTCTGCTCAGGCATGACAGAGCCAACGTGGCTGTCATGATCACAAACCACACTTTCATATCTGGCCAATTGTCCCCTGCAGCAAATAGCTTTTTGGAAGAAACCCACTAGCCTCTGTCTTTTTAAGTAGTGTTTTAAAGGGGTGAGTGTAAAAGTCTGGAACATAAAAGAAAATGCAGATGTTTTCTTGAAACTTTTTCTGTTCAGAAAAATACTCTTTGTTTTTGGTGTTTTTTTTTTTTTAATTCCCATAAGAGTGCTCCCCCACCTTTTTAAAGTAAAATCATCTAGAAGAGGGTCATTATTTTCTGCAAAAATATAGACCTTAATCAGTACTCTTTTTTTTTTTTTTTTGAAATGAATACTTACAGCCCTCTTGTTTCAAAGAAAAGGGGTGTCCTGTGCTTTCACTTCTTTGAGATCTCTTTTGTATTATTCCTCCCCTGGGGTTGGCCACAGAGAGTGAAAGCTGAAAACATTGGCAAACTTTTTCCAAGTGCTAAATTTGCTTCTCAGATGTATGCTTTGTAGTTTAAAACACAGATTTCTAAAGGCTAACCTATTCCTCCAAGACTTCCAGAATTCACAGGAGTACCTGCAAAGCAGAGTGTAGGGCACAAACTTGCACAGGAGTTGAGGGGTCAGGAGGGAAGCCTGGCCACATTTTATGGGCTGAGGCTACACTCACAGTTGTTAAAAGCCTCTCCTCTAGATTCCCAGTATATCTTAACAGCAAAACAGATTTCAGCTGGCTCCACATTTGTGTCACCAGGCAGCTTAAACACCATGCTGACAATCAGAATTCCCTCTGTCATCTTACTATTTATCCCATAAAGGAGAAATGTGAAAACATGAATGCACAGTCAATGTTTTGATAGATCCATGGAAAAAAACATTTAAAATGTGTGGACATACACTCAGATATGCACACCAAGTTATCTCTTTTTATTAAATCATAACATAGGTTTTGTTATAGATGCTGTTACATTTAGAGGTAGAAAGAATATTTAGTAAAACATGTATTAAGATTAAGCTAACATTTCTATAATATTTATTGACTGTTCTATTCAGTTAGCATGTAAAACATATTTATGTCATGTCTTTTGTTACATATTTATCTTAACTCCCCTGACATGCTGTAAACTTCAAGAAGGTAAGGACTACTCTACTGCATAAGGACTACTGTTTGAATCCCCCACACAGCCCCTTGGCAAGAGTAGATGCCCAATAATACTATGATAACTCATTATTAAAGCAAACTTTAGTGTCTGAATGAAATGTCAACCCAGGAAATCCCTGGAAAGGCCTGGACATATATGTCCTTTGAAACATAATGCATAACGCCAGGTGCTAGGCTTCTGGCCAAGATGGAGGTGTAGGTGGACACACTGTGCCTCCTCTCACAACCAAAATTAAGGACAACAAAAATTTAGAAATAAAAAAACAACCAGAACAGATAGAAAATTGAATTGTACGGAAGTCCGACAATCATTCATCCAGACAAGTAAAAGGGGCGGAGTCGGCAGCCTGCGGAGAGGGATTGTGGCAGGAAAAAGCAGTGGCTGGTGGTCTCAGATGTGCAGGTGGCAGTTGGCACACCCCAGGAGTGGGGAGGCAACAAGCAGACCCAGGGAGGCGTGCAAAGCAGCTGATCTCGCTAGGTCACACATTCGCATACAGATAAACCAGGCAAAAATGGGTAGCAAGACAGACTGCGCAACCCAGGGCCCCTGGGCCAGGAAATAAAGCCTAAAAGCATGGATTGAAAACACTTGTGGGGGTTGAGATGCCTGGAGAGACTCCCAGCCTCACAGAGGGGAATGAAATCCGAGAGAGAGGAGCAAGCACCATTGTTCCCTCTCTGACCCCGCCCCCACATACAGCGTCACAACTCTGCAACTGGGTTGCCCCGCCTGGTGAACACTTAAGGCTCCACCCCTCACTATGTAACAGGTGTGACCAGACCAAAAAAATAAAATAAAATAACGGCTCAAAAAAAAAGAACAAATCAAACCACCAGAGCCAATACATCTAAGCGATGAAGAGATAGCCAACCTATCAGATGCACAGTTCAAAGCACTGGTCATCAGGATGCTCACAGCACTGGTGATCAGGATGCTCACAGAATTGGTTGATTTTGGTTGCAAATTAGATGAACAAATGAAGACTACAATAAGTGAAATGAAGAAAAACGCACAGGGAACCAATAGTGATGGGAGGAGGAAAACTGGGACTCAAATCAATGGAGTGGACCAGAAGGAAGAAAGAAACAACCAAACAGAAAAGAAGGAAGAAACAAGAATTCAAAAAAATGAGGAGAGGCTTAGGAACCTCCAGGACATCTTTAAACGTCCCAACATCCGAATTATAGGGGTACCAGAAGGGAAAGAAGAAGAGCAACAAGGGAAAAACTTATTTGAACAAATAATAAAGGAGAACTTCCCCAATCTGGCAAAGGAAATAGACTTCCAGGAAGTCCAGGAAGCTCAGAGAGTCCCAAAGAAGTTGGACCCAAGGAGGAACACACCAAGGCACATCAT
>PVKU01012712.1:0-24325 GCA_004027475.1 Anoura caudifer | reverse complement strand
GTCATCTTCCCCAATCCTCCCAATTTGTGCTTCTTAATCCCTGTACTTTTTCTCCCACTCTCCCCTTTTCCTCTCCAACTGATAACTCTCCAAATGAACTCCATAACTATGATTGTGTTTCTATTCTGGTTGTTTGCTTTGTTTTTTAGATTCAAATATTCATAGTTGTGAATTTATTGCCATTTTAATGTTCATAGTTTTGTTCTTCTATTTCTTACATAGTTCCCTTTAACATTTCTTGCCATAATGGCTTGGTGATGATGAACTCCTTTAGCTTTACCTTGTCTGGAAGCACTTTACATGCCCTTCCATTCTAAATGATAGCTTTGCTGGATAGAGTAATGCAGGTTATAGGTCCTTGCTTTTCATCACTTTGAATACTTCTTGCCAGTCCCTTCTAGCCTGCAAAGTTTCTTTTCAGAAATCATCTGAGATTCTTATGGGAACTCCTTTGTAGGTAACTATCTGCCTTTCTCTTGCTGCTTTTAAAATTTTCTCTTTATCTTTAACCTTCAACATTTTAATTATGATGTGTCTTGATGTGGTCCTCTTTGGGTCTTTCTTTTTTTGAGATTCTCTATGCTTCTTCGTACTTCCTGGACTTGTATGTCTATTTCCTTTACCAAATTAGGGAGTTTTTCTTTCATTATTTTTTCAAAATAAGTTTTAAATTTCTTGCTCTTTCTCTTCTCCTTCCAGAACCCCTATGATTTGAATGTTTGTACATTTGAAGATGTCCCAAAGGCTCCTTAGCCTATCCTCAGTTTTTTTGGATTCTTTTTTTTCTTCTTGCTGTTCTAATTGAATGTTTTTTTTCTTCCTTATATTCCAAATCATTTATTTGATTCTCAGCTTCATCCCCTCCACTGTTGATTTAATAAAATTTATTTAAACATAAATAAATTGTTCTTTTTTTCCAGTAAGTGTAACCTTCATTTCTTCCTTGGTCTTATTTGTGCTGTTGAAGTACCCAATGAGTTCCTTGAGCATTCTTATAATCAGTGTTTTGAACTCTACATCTGAAAGATTGTTTATCTCATGTAGTTCTTTTTCTGAAGTTTTATTCTGTTCTTTCATTTGGGCCATATTTCTTTGTTTCCTCATTATGGCAGTCTCCCTACATTTGTTTCTGTGTATTAGGTAGAGCTGCTTTGACTCCCTGTCTTAGTAGTATGGCCTATTGTAGAAAAGCACACTGGTAAGTTGGATGTGGTAGAGCCTTAGTTAACCTCCAGGGTGGGGCAACCCATGTTGCTGCTCTGTGGCTACCTGTGGGGGTGGGCACAGAGAGGGGACAATGCTACCGCCTGGCCTATGAAGCTTTGTGCAAGAGGAAGTTGTCTTTCAGCTCTCACCCTCATGCCACTGGTGCCCTTCCAGTTGTTTCCCTGGTGCTAAAGTCCAGAGGGAATGAGTCTACGTAAGTCCAAAGTCCTTTGCCAGCCCTTTAAGAGGAGACTTCTGAGAATCTCAGTTTCTTCCACACCCCCACCCCCAACCTCCAGTGATTTTTACAGCCAGAAGTTATGGGGACTTATCTTCCTGGTGCTGGAAACCTGGCCTGGGTGGCCTGGTATGGGGCTGGAATCCTTTGTTCCCAAGGTATCCCTCCCAATTTTTATCTACCACGTGTGGATGTGGGACCCTCCATTCCTCATCTCCACATCTCTCCATGTCTTCATGCCTCTCCACACATCTCCATGTCCCCACTCCTACTCATCTGGATAAATTTGGACTCTTTAATTTCTTGATTGTCGGACTTCCATACAGCTCGATTTTCTGATGATTCTGGGTGATATTTATTTTGTAGTCTACTTGTAGCTCTTGCTCTGGTTGTGTGAGGAGGCAAGCTGTGTTTACCTGAACCTCCATCTTGACTGAAGTCTCAAAAAAATTTTTAGAAGATACCGTGTGAACCCAGCCCCAGGCACTCGCACTCCCTGCAGCGTCGTCTTCCCTACACCACTGCAAGCACACAGGTGGTGGCTGGGCTCCCACACTCTGTCAGCTGCTGGCAACTGCGGGCTCAGCTGGAAACTCCTGATTTTATTTTTTTAAAGATATTATTTATTTATTTTCAAAGAAAGAAGGGAGGGAGAAAGAGAGGGAGAGAAATATTGCTGTGTGAGAAACACATCTATGGGTTGCCTCTCACACATCCCTAACCAGGGTTCTGGCCAGCAACCCAGGAATGTGCCCTGACCAGGAATCGAACTGCTGTGGCTCAACCCACTGAGCCACAGCAGTCAGGGCAAGCCTCATTTGTTTTGAAAACCACATCACTAGGAAAATATGCCACTGTCCTGGAACAGCAAACTGCATTATCATTTCTAGTATTGATAAAAAGTTTGTAGAGAGACAACAAAGTCCTTATCAAATGGAACAGAGCTGGGGAGGGCACAGCATGTTGCAAAGGTCCCAGGCAAAAGTGATGTTTGCTAATGGGGAGCCTTTTGCTCTAAAGGAGCCAGAGCTCAACCAAGTTACTTACTTTTTCTCTCCTGACCTTCCTGTTGCCAAAGGATTGTTTCAATAGGGCTCTGTTATTTCAGAGGTCTAAGTAAGTAACTGGGTTGAGATATCATTCCTGAAAACCAGTTATTTTCCACATTAAGTTACTTTATAACTCTCCTGATTAAGCAGCCACCAGTTCCTCTTTCCCTGATCATTCCTGGACATTGGTATATAGCACGATCAAAACCCCCTTTCCCTTCAAGGGACAATGCCACGGCAAGACTGTCCTATCACTCTGCTAAAGACAGCCCCAGGGCCCATCACAGCGGCCAGTGAGAGAGGGAAGTTTCCCTCTCTCAGTGTGACATTGCCTCTTGCCTCTTGGGTTTTTTTGGAGGGTCTCCAGGCTGAAACATGCAATGTGTGAGAATTTTAAGAAATGCACATCCATGTCTTGATGGCCAGAAAGGGATATCCAAAGGAACCTTTCAAAATTCTTATTCAAACTACCTCTCCCAAATCCACATCTGAAATCAACTTTATGGCCTTGTTTATAAAACAAAACCAAGCAAAACAAATACCAGAAACCTTTTTATCCCTTCTAAAGTAGTAACCTCATGGATTTTGTTTTACAGCTTATGGAAAACGGTGTGGAGATGTTTCTGGTAAACAGGAGATGGGCAACAAACAGGAACACCTCTCCTCACATTCCACTAGATAGTGGCAGGTTAGAGGAAACCCTCAGCCTGCTGGTACCTCGCAGGGCTGTGGCTTGGTTTGAAGGAAATGCCTAGTGCCAGGATAAGCACTTGCCACATGAAATTCAGGCTCTCCAAAATTCTGACCCAAATTTTAGCACCAGTTTCATCTTCTAGGATTAAAATGTAAAAGAACTAGTGTCCAGAGAGAAGCAATGTACACTTGAACCTTACTCCCATTCTTAATTCCTTCATGTATAAACTTTGCTTAAAAGGCCAAAATTCTCATTCTTCTTTTTAAATAGAGTCCCAGTGGGCAAACACTTCTATTTCTGAATGGTTGAGAGATCCTTTATCTTCTTGGTCATGGTTAGAATGAGGTTCATGTGATCATCCACACACTTGGCCATACAACTCCAGCTGCCACTTAACCTAAAGCTCTGTACTCCTTGCATCTACTGAATCTTTGGCTTTGTTGTTGCAGTGACTTGAGGCAGAGCCTCAGGGCACTCATTGTTCAATGCAGTGGTGCACCTGTTGCACGGATGCCTGGCCATCCTCACAACAGCCAGCATTGCACCAGAACCTCAGGCCCTGCATCTTCTGGATACTCTCTCCCTCCTGACTCTTCACTATGGAGTTTGCTGCCTCCTGCACCCAGAGCTGCTATAGCTCCTCATATTCACTCCATGCTACTCAAATCAGCCATTTGGAATCAGCATTTCTCCAAGGGACTTTAATTCCTTTTATTGCAGAATGGCACAAGAAACTACTTGTAGATCTGTTTAGACTTTGTTTCTTTGTAATTTAGTTTTGAAAGATTATGTTTCTAAAATTTGTCCATTTACTAGACTTTCCAATTTGTTGGTAGACAATTGCTTGTAGTATTCTCATAATTACTTTTACTTGTGCAGAATTGGTAGCACTGTCCCCACGTTTATTTTTTATTTTACTTATTTGAGTCCTCTTTTTTCTTATTCAATCTACCTAAGATTTGAGTTTTCTTTCCAAAACACCAACTTTTAGTTTCATTGATTTCATTTTTTTCTATTTTTTATTTTATCTCTTTTCCAATCTCTATTACCTCCTTTTTTCAGCTAGGTTTAGGTTTAGTTTATGCTTATTTTTCCAGTTCTTTAAGGTATAAAGTTAGGTTATTAATTTGAGATTTTGCTTCCTTTTTAATGTAGGGGTTTGCAACTACAAATTTCCATGTTACTGTTACTTTTGCCACACCCTGAGAGTTCTAGTATATTGTGCTTCCATTTTCTTTTCTCAAGGTATTTGCTAATTTCCTTTGTTATTTGACTTATTGGTTGTTTGCTAGTGTTCAGTTATCCTCCACACATTTGTGACTTCTCGTTTTCCTTTTGTTATTGATTTCTTAGTTTCATCATGATTGGAACATGTAATACATATTATTTCAATCTTTTGAAATATATTAAGATTTGTTCTGTGCCCTATCCTGGAGA
The DNA here is from genome assembly GCA_004027475.1 of Anoura caudifer. NCBI lineage: Eukaryota > Metazoa > Chordata > Mammalia > Chiroptera > Phyllostomidae > Anoura > Anoura caudifer. The sequence continues at coordinate 19,701 of PVKU01012712.1, read as the reverse complement.
ATGATTAACACATACATGGGAAAACTGTATATTCCACTCTAGCTGCATGGAGTCTTTCATGTATCTGTTAGGTTCAGTTGCTTTATGGTGTTGACATCTTTCATTTTGTCTGGTTGTTCAATTCATTGTTAAAAGTAGGGTACTAAAGTGATTAAGTATTACTGTAGAACTGTGTGCTTCTTCCTTCAACTCTGTCAATATTTGCTTCATATATTTTGGAGCTTTGATGTTTGGTACATATGTTTATAACTGTTATGTCTTCATGGTGACTTGACCTGTTTTATAATATATAATGTCCTTTTTTGTCTCACCTAACAGTGTCTGACTTAAAGTCTAGTTTGTCTGATATTTGTATAGCTACCCCTACTGTCTTTTAGTTACTATTTTCACAGAATATCTTTTTTCCATGCTTCATGTTAAAGCTATTTGTGTCTTTAAATATAAATAAATACCTTGTAGTAAGCATAGAGTTGGATCATCATTTTTTAATGCATTCTACTCATCACTGCCTTTTATACAATTTAATCCACTTACATTTACAGTAGTTATTGACAAAAAATGAATTACTCTGACTACTTTGCTATTGATTTTTGGCATGTATTATAGCTTCTTTGCCTTCATTTCCTCCATTTGTTTTTAGTTGATATTTTTTGTACTGACACATTGATTCTCTTCTCATTTCTGCTTGTATATATTCTATAGATATTTTCTTTGTAGTTATGGAGATTACATATAACATCATAAAGTTATAACAATCTAATTTAAATTTTATCAACTCCAATCATATAAAAAACTATACAGTTCCTCTCCCTACCTTTGTTATTTTTTTTTAATATTCTAGACTCAGAGTATAATACTTACTGATCTCTTTAGTTCAGTTTTTTCCATCCACCTCTTTATTCTTTAATGGAAAAGGGATTCTTTTAGGTATTGATTAACAAGTTTGATTACTAAATTATTTTCTTTTTCAAAACTCCAACAAGGTTTTGTTGTGACAAAAGCTATCAGGAAGCTCATTTTTATTATTTATTTATCATCAATTCCTACCTTTGTTATTGATGTTACAAATTGTATCTGTATACACTGTGAGCCCAGTAACATAGATTCAAAATCATTTTTATGCATTTATCTATTAAACTTTGTAAAAAATAACAATATTGGCTTATGTACTTGTCCATGTGTTTGTCTTTGCTAGAGATTTTTATATCTTCATATGACTTCAAGTTACTATCCTGCATCCTTTTCATTTCAACCCAAAAAGGCTCCCTTAAACATTTTTTATAGGGCAGCTCCAGTGATAAAGAACTTTCTTAGTTTTTATTTATCTGGGAATGTATTTTCCCCCTCAACTTTGAAGGACAGTTTTATATAGGATTTTTACTTTACACTTTGTGTTAGCACTTTACGTACATTACCCAACTACTTTCTGGTCTCCAAACTTCCAGAGGAAGAAATCAGCAGAAAATTGTATTATCTTGTGTATGTATTGAGTCACTTCTCTTGTTGCTTTCAGATTCTCTCTTTTGACAGATTATGTGTCTCCATTTGGGTCTCTTTGGGGCTTTCCTCCTTGGGGTTCATTAAGTCTGTTGGATTTGTAGATTCATGTAGTAAATTCATCACATTCCAAAAGGTTTTAGCCATTATTTCTTCAAATTACTTTCTGCTCTTATTTCTTTTCTCCTTTTGGGACTCCTGTTATGCTTTCATTGTTTCTTTGATAGTATTTTACAAGTTCCTTAGTCTTCTTTAATCATTTTCCTTTGTGCTCCACCTCAGATTCAGTAACTTCAATTACCCTATTTAAAAGTTCACTGATTCTTTTTTCTGCTTGCTGATTATCTGCTGTTGAAGCCCAGGGCTATACTTTGCACTTTAGAAATTGTATTTTTCAACAGCAGAATTTGTTTGGTTCCTTTTTATTATCATCATTCCTTTGCCAGTACTCTTAATTTTATTCATGTATTGTTTTCCTGGTGTTTCTTTCTTTTTCCAGGTTTCCCCTTAGATTGTCAATCATATTTGAGACAATTATTTAAAGTGTTGTTCAGTAAGCCTGATGCCTGTACTTCCTCAGTGACTGTTTCCATCTATGTGTTTTATTCCTCTCAATGAGCTATGTTTTCCTGTTTTTTTGTATGCCTTTTGACTTTTTGTTCAAAACTGTATATTTGCTTATTATAATGTGTTAACTCTGGAAATCAAATTCTCCCTTTCCCAGGGTTTGCTGCTTTAAAAAAAATGTTGAAGGCTAAAAAAGTCCTGTTGTTTTGAGACTTTCCAAACTATTTTTGCAAAGTCAATTGCTTGTAGTATGATCCCTGAAGTCTTTATTCCTTTAGTTTATATTCATGTAATATTTTGACACAGATTCCCTTGACTATTAGGAGCTAAAACAAACAAAATAACCCCAAAATGAAACAACACAAAAAAGAGAAGTCTGCCTGTGGCGGGGGGGGGCTCCACCCACAGAGCCCCGTCCGTCCATCATGGATGAGAATGAAACTACCAAGACATGATCTGCTTGGGGAGGAGAGGTGGCCAATCTCTCAAAGGAGAAGGACCAAGAGCCCCTTCCTCAATGGCTTTTATTAGGTTCGTAATACACAGGAATACAGGTAAAGCTCATCAATCAGTGTTAGGTGGCAAGGATCAAACAATGGATAACATTTCAAAGAAATCTGAGGGCTTAATCTGAGTAAGTGTCTGTCAGGTAAGGGGGTTGCAAAAACTTTGGGAGACATACTCATTTCCTGCTCAGACCCTTATTTAAATGAGAGCACTCTTAGCAAAGCAGGTTTCACAGGACTTTATGAATTCTTTCTTATGCTCAATCACCCAGGGAGCCGCTCTGGCCAGCACAGGGCTGCACCACCCTCCATCATAGTTTCAGGCTTAAGTGGATTAGAGCCAGGAAACAAGAGATAAGGGAGACTTCTCACCGATGGAAATGGAAACTCAGGTTATGTCAGAATAGCTGGGGGGCGAGGGTCCATCACCCACTCCTTGCAGCAGCCCCCACACCCCAGTCCTTCCTTGAAGGTCTTCCAAGTGGTCATGCCTATCTTAGGCGACCCCTCCTTTGAGGGAATCTTACCAGTCATTGACTAGCCAACCAAGCACTGGAGGCCAGATATGGATGAAGCATAAGAGGTGCTCCTGCCAGGGAGATAAGCTTTGTATCCTTAGTGGCTCAGGTCCTCATGACAGAACGGACCCAGATGAAACAGGTCCCCTGGGCTCTTACTCAGCCTAGCCATGGGGTGGGGGTTACAGCTCCTGAAACCAGGTGGAACAGTTCCCAACATCTGTCTCTCCCAGTCTTTGCAAACTGGCTCTATTCAGGGGCACTCCTTCACCACTTACCTAGGTTTGCTCTAAGCATAGAAATCAGCTTGAGGGAAAAGTTTAACATCATCTCAGGGCTTTTCTGAGAATGTCTTGCCACAGCATATGGGTGGCTTTCTAAATTTTCCCAAGGACTTGGCTGTTTTTGCATGCGCTAATTTTTTAAGAGTCGCGCCCCAGCTTCTCATCTGGGCCTTAGATGGCTTATTGTGTATTTCCACTCATGCCCCAGGCATCTGTGGACTTCCAGACTGCCTTGTGCCTTTCTTCCTTTTCCTTTCTGAATTCTGTATTGTATGAAACAGATAGGCACTTTTGAGTCAGCCCTTCAGGTATGCCCCACAGAGGTCACACAGGTGAATATGATAACTTGCAAATAAGGTGTATTCTGCTCCACCTGGTTCACAGTAGGATCTGGGACCTTGGCCGCCACCTGGTCAAGTCCAGGACCACCATTGTTCTGGGGGGTGACTGGGTAGGGGTAAGAAAAACACTACAAAACTTTCCCACCATTTTGAAGATGGCTTTTTCTTGACTGTGTTTGTTTGGTTAATATAAACACTTGTTTTCCAGAGGTCTGACAAAGTTCGTTCACTTTTTTAAAAAAATGTTTATATGGGAGAAGGAGAGCCTGGAGTATCCCAGTCCACTATTTTGCTGGCATCACTCTCTTACTGTTGATGTTAACAGTTCTTTGTATATTCTGAATATAAGTCCCTTAAAAGGTATTTGATTAGCAAATTATTTTTTCTCAATCTGAGGCTTGTGTCTTCATTCTTTAACAGTGTCATTTTAGAGCAAATGTTTTCCTTTTAATAAAGTCTAACATAGCAATGTTTTTTCTTTCATGGATCATCTTTTGGTTTTGTATGGATAAACTCATCAACATTTCAGCTCAGATTTTCTCCAATTCTTTTAGCTTCTATAAGTTTTTCTTTAGAATTTTACATTTAGGTCTCTGATCCACTTTGAGTTAATTTCTGTGTAAGATATGAAACCTAAGTGAGTTTTTTAATTATATGGACATCTGATTATTGCAGCACTATTTGATGAAAGGCTATCCTTTCCCCCATAGAATTGCCTTTGCACTTTTGTCAAAATTCACTTGATTATATTAATGTGGATCTATCTGGGCCCTCTGTTCTGCTTCACTGAATGGTAAGTGTATTCTTTTGCCAATATCATATGCCTTAAAATTAGTAAATTGGTCTTCTACCTTTGTTCTTTTTTTGTTTGTTTTTGGTTGTTGTAGGTCTTTTGATTTTCCATATAATTTTTAGAATCAGTTTATTGGCTAAAACCCTCCTGGGATCATGACTGAGATTGTCTTGAATCTATAAACCAAGTTTGAGAAAACTGACTTAACAAAGTGAGTTATCCAATCCATGAATATGAAATATCTCATTACTTAGATTTTTTTATCTTTTCATCACTGTCTTACAGTGTACACATCTAGTATGTTATTAGATTTACCCAAAGTACTTCTTTTTTTAGTGCAATCAGATTTTTTTCAAAATTTCAAGTTCCAATTTTTTCTGATATACAGAAAAGCAGTAGCTTTTGTAAATTGACTTTGAATTCTGTAAAGTTACTGTATTTGCTTATTTCCAGGAATGTTTTGGGGTCTATTCCTTTTCAATCTGTATGCTCCCCCACTTCCTTGTTTTATCAAACTGACTAGGAATTCCATTAAGACATTTACTAAGAGTGATGAGAAATATTTGAAATCCTTTCCTTATTCCCTAATTACAAGAGAGTGTTCTCTTGCCCAATAAGAATGATGTTAGCATTACATCTTTCATATATAACCTTTGTTAGGCTATCATATTCTTGTATTCCTAGTTTTTTTAGTGTTTTTTTTTCCCATGTACTGTATCTTAGCCCATTCTGGCTGCTATTACAGAAATGCCATAGCCTGGGTGGCTTACAAATAACAAACATTTCTCAAGTTCTAGAGGTTAGGAGGTTCCAGACAAAGCTGCTGATAAATTTAGTATATAGCTAGGACCTGCTTCATGGTTCTGGATGTATCCTCACAGGCTATAAAGGGTGAATGAGCTCTCTGGGGCTTATTTACAATGGCACTAATCCTGTTCATGATGAACTAATCACCTCCTAGAGGCCCCACCTTGAAATACCAAAACACTGGGGATTAGGATTACAGCATATGAATTTGAAGGGGACAAAAACATGCAGTCTATAGCAAATAAATTGCAATTTTATTAGAATGTTTTTAATTTTTTATTGATGTGGTCACATAGTATTTCTTACTGTCTGCTAGTGTGATGATTCACATTGATTAGTTTATAAATGTAGAACCAGCCTTGCATTTCTGCATAAAACCCATTTGGATACATTACCATTTTATGTATTGCTGAATTTGGTTTCCTAACATTTATAAAGGACTTTTGAATCTATGTTCATGAGAAATATTAATCTATAGTTTTCTCAATGATTGGAATCCTTTTAGTTTTCCCAATGATTATTAGAATAATAATGGATTCATGAAATGGTTGTGAACTGTTCTCTCTTTGCTTTCTGGAACAATTGTATAGAATTGGTATTATTTCTTAAATGTTTTGTAGAATTTACTAGTGAAATCATCTAGGTCTGGTGTTCTTTTTAAGGTTTTTAAATTCAAAATTCAGTTTATTTTATAGATAAGGACTACTGAAGTTATACAAGGTCTGTCCAGAAGGTATCCAGCCATACAGTATAAAAAAGAGGCATTTATTGGAGAAGATACAAGAAACATTGTACACAGGACAATGACACCTCAGTCTTCCTTCAAAGTAGGCATCTTGAGACCTCATACAGTTCTCCCAATTGCCATCAGCTACCTCATCATATTTTCCTGAGCTGCCATGTCGTATTTTCCTGAATCTCATTGATAGTCTGAAATCTCTTCCCTTTCGAAGGTGATTTTAGTTTTGAGGAAAAAACAGAAGTCGCAGAGTGCCAAATACAGGCTAGAGGGGGGCTGAGTCACCTGGGTGATTTGTTTTGCCCAAACATTCTGCATGAGACGTGATGCATGAGTGAGCATGTTGTGGTGACAAAGCTGCCAACCACCAGTTGCCTATAGCTGTGGCCATCTTAATCATTGGAACGGTTTCCATGGAAGAATGTTCAAGTTTAATGTAAAATTTGATGCAGATTTGTTGCTCTACTTGCTCAATCATTTTGAATGCGACAGCCTCACTCCACAGCATCTACTGCCCCCACTGACTAGTAAGTACAGTGAAGTCATCACTGTTCACACATGCACATTCCAGTCCACTGTCTTTGGCTGCCAGGTTACACTGATGTCACACAAACGGTTCTCATTATATTAACAATGGCTGGACTTTTTCAGACCTCATCTATTTCATCATGAGTACATTTGCAATGTGGTTTTTTTTGCAAGTAATTGGTCTATTTTATCCAAATAATCAAATTTATGGGCATAAAGTTGTTTGTACTGTTCTGCTATACATTTAGTGTCTGTGGGATCAGAGGTGATGATTCCTCTTTCATATTTGATATTGGTAACTGGTGTCTTTCCTTTTTTCTCTTTATTAGCCTGGCAAAAGATTAATCAATTTACTGATCTTTTCAAATAACTTGTCTTGTTTTTTTAAATTTTTATCTATTATTTTTCTATTTTCAATTTCAGTGATTTCTACTCTAATTTTTAAAATATATATTTATTTTTTAATTGAATTATTGGGATTACATTGGTTAATAAGATGATACAGGTTTCAGGTATACAAATTCTAAAATACATCATCTGTATATTGTATTGTGTGTTCACCACCCCAAGTCAAGTTTCCTGCCATCATCATTTATCCCCTTTACCCTTTTCCACATCCACCCATTCCCTTTTTCCTCTGGTAATCACCATACTATTGTCTGTGTGACCATGAGTCTTTCTTTTTTTCTTTGCTTAAAGCCTTCCCTATTCTCACTCAGCTCCACCCTCTCCCCTCTGACAGCTGTCAGTCTGTTCCCCGTATCCATGAGGCTGTCTCCACTTTGTTAGTTTATTTTGTTCAGACATAAGTAAAATCATATGATACTTGTCTTTCTATGACTGGCTTATTTCATCACTTAGCATAATAGTCTCCAGGTCTATCCATGCTGTGGCAAAAGTAAGATTTTCTTCTTTTTTACAGTCAAGTAGTATTCCATTATGTAAATACAACACAGCCCTTTTTATCCACTCATCTACTAATGGACACTGGGGTTGCTTCCAAATCCTGGCTATTGTAAATAATGTTGCAATGAACATAGGAATGTATATATTCTTTCAAATCAATGTTTTAGGTTTCTTGGAATATGCTTCCAAAAGTGGAATTGCTGGGCCATTCATTTTGCGGCTTGCTTTAAATTTAATTTTTTTACCTTTCTCTAGTTTTGTAAGGTGTAAACAGGTTACTTTTTTTAGCTCTTTCTTGTTTTCTATTATGTACACTTATTGCTATAAACTAACCTCTGAGTACTGCTTTAGGTATATCTCACAAATTTATTTTTATTTTAAAAAGTTTTTTTTTTAATTCCTCTGGTGAACTATCTAAGCCATACATTACTTAGAAGTGTGTTTTTTCCAAATATTTGGGAGTACTGTAGCTATCTGTCTGTACTTGATTTCTAATTACTACACTTATAAATTTGTTAAAGTGTGTTTTATGGCCTAAAAGGTGTTTATTTTGGTGACTGTTTCATGTATACTTGAGAAGAATGCGTATTCTTCTGCTGTAGGATTAGTCTCCATATGTCAGTGATACAAGTTGATTGACAGTGTTGTTCATGCTATCTTCACCCTCACTAATTATTTGCCTTCTTGATCTATTTATACTGACAGAGCAGTTTAAGGCCCAAACTCTAATAGTGGATTGTCTATTTCTCTTTCTGGTACTATCAGTTTTTTGCCTCATGTATTTTGAAGCTCTGTCATTAGGTGCATGAATGTTTAGAACTGTTATGCCTTCTTAGAGAACTAACCCTTTTGCCAGTACGTAATGTTCCTCTGTCCTTGGTAATCTTCCATGTTTTGAAGTATACTTTGTCTGAAATCAATATAGTTACTAAAAAATACAAATTAAGGATTTGTTTAGTGACTTGATACACAATTTGTACAATGGATACAAAGCAGTGCTGAGAAAAAAAATCTGTATCACTAAATGCTTACACTAGAAAAGACAAAATATCTCAAATCAATAGTCTATGATCTTACATTAAGAAACTATAAAAGAGCACAACAAACCCAACTGAGACAGAAGGAAAAATAAAAAGAAGTCAATATAATTGAAACAAATAAACAATAAAGAAAAATCTATGATAAAAGAGGCTGTTGAAAAGAACAATTATAATTGACAAACCTCTAGAAACAATGAACAAGAAGAAAGAGAGAAGGCAGAAATATGACCAAATAGAGATTTACATACATCCTACAAACATGGAACTGATAAGAAAATGGTACGAACAACTCTATACATATAAACCTGGCAAGATAAAATGGACTAAATACTAGAAAAGCAAAAATACTATAATTTACCCAATAGAGATAATTTATATAGTAGTATAACTATTAAAGAAACTGAATTTGTAATATAAAATACCCCAAAAGAGAAATCTCCAGGCCCAGATGCTTTTGCTAGAGAATTCTACTAAACATTTAAAAAAGAAGAAGAAGAATCAATACCATTTACACACAATCTTTTCCAGAAAACATAGGAGGAAACAATTTTCAACTAATTTTATGAGGGCAGCATTATCCTAATATGAATACCAAGGACAGTACGAAACTACAGATCAATTTCTCTCAAAAATAAAGCTGTAAAACTACTTTAAAAATATTAGCAAATATAATTGAGCAATAAATAAAAAGAATCATACATGACCAAGTAAGTTTTGCTCCAAGTATTCAAGGCTAGTTCAATATTCAAAAATGGGATAAATAAGAAAAACCACATAATCACAGCAGTAGATACCAATAAAGGAACAAAATTCAATATCCATTAATGATATTCTCTGAAAACTGGGAATAGAAGGGAACTTCCTCAAGTCAATGAAGAATATTTGTAAAGATCTTCTGCTGAATAACATCATCTGGTGAAAGACTGGGTGTTTTTCCTCGGATGCAGGAAACAAGGCCAATAAGGGCTGCTTTCATCACTCGTAAGTAAGTTCAGCAAGGTCCCAGCATAAAAGAGCAACATATGCAAATATTTCTATAAACAAGCAATTGACAGGAAACAGATTTTAAAATATAGTTTCCTATATTTTAAGGTTCTCCTTGGGGAGTTGTTGCTGCTGCTGCCGCCACAGCTGTCACCCAGCCCAGTACTTCTGGTGGTGCAGATTTGGAGTGGGAGTGGTTTTGTGAAATTTGCATTATTGCCTCTGTGCCTGGACTCGCATTGGTGTGAGAGAGAAGAGTCATTAGGTGGCCTTCTGTACATGCCCTGACTGGGGATCCAACCCGCACCTAGAAGCCCTTTCAAGGCAGAGGTGGGAATGGTAGGGGTAGAGCCCCCTTTGTCAGCCAGATGGAGGAAAGTTCCTACCAACAAATTGGCCAATGAAAAATCAGGTCCCAAATAAAACAGGAGTCCACACAACCCACAAAAATAATGTTCCTAGAGCACCCAGATCAGGAGATCAAGAAGTCTGCACCATGGGGGCTCTACGCTCTAGGGAGAGACGAAACCACTGGAGAAAAACCCATCCTTTTTTTTTTTTTTCCATAAAGGGGTAAGACACAGGTTACATGTTTGCGGCTACCCACCCTGAGCCCCAACAAAGGGAGGGTGATGCATATGAGAGTGGTGCAGGTGGTAGTCGTGCAAGGAGTCTGGAGTGGGAGGCTCAGGGGAGAGTCTTGGGAGAATGGCTGTGGGATTTTCGGGCCCGGATATACCTGGGCTACACAGCAGCCATTTTTTTTTTTGAGAAGAGCTAGTCCTTCCCAGGGAAAAACTAATTACCTTACCCTGTGGGACACCACTCCCCCCACCCTCTGGAATTCTCTTGGCCACAACCTCTGAAATACTATTCCCTCCACTCAGCAATGTTTTTCTTCTTTTTTCAGTTTTACTCTGCTTTGGTGTTCTGTTTTGTTTGCTTGTTTGTTTTCTTTCCTTCCACCCTGCATCTTAACCCTTGATGAGGAGACAGCAACATAAACAGACTCGGGTGGTCAAGAGATTGGCGGTCAGGTGCAGCCTATGCATACACTATCCTGAAAACAGACTGCTGCTCTCCCCCCGCCCCCACAGGAAAGCCACAGAAACACCCCCTCAGTGCCAAACCCAAAATCTAAGCTCTGGAAGCCTACTAGGGGCCCCACTCCGCTGAGGACAGAGACAGACTCATGCTAGTGGCCTGTGGGAGAGGGGACACACCCACCACCTTCCCTGAAGTCTGACAGGCACCTAACATTGGAGATCCAGGAATCACAGTTCCCTGTTTCTGCCAGAAGCCCTCTCAGAAGTAGTTGGGTCTGTGACTAGTCTAAGATTAACAGCAGGCCAGGATGCAGAGATAGGCAGAGGTGGTTTCTGTAGTGATTTGGAACATTTGCAGGCACATCCCTGGACCCAGTGCTGAAAAAGCCAGCTTTGCAGAGCAGGTTGACCAACCCTGGTAGCATCCAAGCCTGAAGGAATCAGCCACCAACTATGGATTGCCAGTAGCTTCAAAAAGGCAGCTTAGGGCCAAATGTTGACAGCACTTGACATTGGCTTACACGAGACTCAGACATCAGAGTGGTAACCAAAGGGTGAAACCAGAAGGCAAGATATAAATTGTGCTGAGATAGATACACTTGGCACTTTTCTCATCCTAGCTAATTTTTCTTTTTCAGAGCCTTTTAATTTTTTCATCTATTTTTTCCTTTTATTTTTGGTGCTGTAATGTTTCTTTCATATATCCTATTCTACTCTTATCTTTGATTACTCCACTCTTTCCTTCTTCTCTCCGTTTTATTATTTGTTACTTTTTCTGTATTCCTTTTCCCCATTTTTCTGTTTCAATTCAATGCATGTAGTAGTTCTCTTCCCCTTTCTCCTCTCATAATCACTTTTCTTTTCTTTGGTCCTCTCAATCTCTTTCCTTTTCCCCTTTCTCTACTACCATTTCTCTTTTCACTTTTGACATTCTTTGCTCTCTTATTGTTGATATTTCTGTGTGATCAGGGAGGGGTTGCTTTTTCTGGTTGGTGTTCTTGTGTTGTTTTTCTTGGCTGTGCCAGCACCTATACAATAGTATTTTATGCATGGTGGAGGCTGAGCTTCTTAGCCAGACAAAGGGGAGTTCCTACCAATGAATGGGCCAATAGCAATCAGGACCCAAATACAATAGTTCACATAACCCACACAGACGACAATCCTAAGGCAAGCAAATTGGGAGATCAAGGAGTATGCACGACTGGGCCCTGCAGGACTCCTAACACACAAGGCCACTCCACCAGACAGAGAGTCAAAGCAGATCAATCTGACAGATAGAAACAAACACAAAGAGACAACTAAAATGGGGAGACAAAGAAACAACCCCCAAATGAAAGAAAAGGAAAAATCCCTTTAAAAAGAGCTAAGTGAAATCGAGGCATGCAATTTAGCAGACATAGAGTTCAAAGTAGTAGTTGTAAAGATGCTCAAGGAACTTAGAATTACAAAGAACTAAGTGGAACCTACATGAGCATGAAAAAGAATGTAGAAACCTTGAGAAGAGCCAGATGGAAATGAAGAATGCAATATCTGAAATGAAGAACACACAGGAAGGAATTAAAAGCAGGCTTTTGCAGACACACCTACTTTTATTCCAAGGGGCATGTGACCATTTTTGTCTGCAAAAGACCCATCCATGCTTAGACTCATTAGAGGAAAAAAGAACCTTAACAAATTTAATTGATATTTTTGTAAAGTTTTCAATGTTTGGTTATTTAAAGAAAATTGAATTAAATGACACTCAGAAAATAAGTAAGTAAGTAAATAAATAAATAAATAAATAAATACAGGTTTGATGAAGCAGAGGATCAAATCAGCAAGCTAGGAGATAAGGTAGGAAAATAACACCCAGTCAGAGCAACAAAATGAAAAAAAAAAAAGACTCAAAAAGAATAAAGATAGTTTAAGGAAGCTTTAGGATACCATGAAACATAACAATATTCACATCTTAGGGATACCAGAAGGAGAAGAAAAAGAACAAGGGATAGAAACTCTGTTGGAAAAAATGGCAGAAAACTTCCTTAACTTGTTGAGAGAAAAAGTCATGCAAGTTCAGGAAGCACAGAGAGTCCCAATAAAGATGAAACCAAAGAGGCCCACTCCAAGACACATTACAGTCAAAATGGCAAAATTTAAAGACAAAGAGAAAATCTTAAAGGCAGCAAGGGAGAAACAGCTAGTAACAAACAAGGGGCTCCTATAAGCTATAAGCTGATTTCTCAACAGAAACACAACAAGCCAGAAAGGATCAGCATGAAATATTCCAAGAAATGAGAAGCAAGAACCTGTTACCAAGACTACTGTGCTCAGTAATGCTCTCATTTAAAAGGAAAGGTGAAATAAAGAGCTTCCCAAACAAAAGAAGGCTGAAAGAGTACATCTCCACCAAGCCAGAACTGCAAGAAATACTAAAGGGACTGCTTTAAGAAAAAGAAAGAGAAAGAGAGAGGGAGGGAGGAAAACAGGTACAAAGGGAAAATATGACAATGAATAAGTATTTATCAATAATAACCTTAAATGTAAATGGGTTAAATGCTCCAATCAAGATAGCTGAATGGATAAGAAAACACAGCCCACATATATGCTATCTGCAAGAAACCCACCTCAGAACAAAAGATATACACAGACTGAAATTGAAGGTGTGAAAAAAATTCCATATAAATGGGCATGAAAAAAAGTAGGGGTAGCAATACTTATATCAGACAAAATAGACTTCAAAACAAAGTCCATACAAGAGAAAAAGAAGGTCACTATATAATACTTAAGGAAGTAGTCCAATAAGAGGCTATAACTTTTGTAAACACACATGTACCCAACATAGGTGCACCTAAATATATAAAAAGTATCATGGAGGACTTTAAGAAAGAAATACACAGCAATACGGTGATTGTAGGGAATTTTAACACTCCACTGTCAACAATGGATAGATCTTCCAAGCAAAAGAAATCCATAAAAATATTGCAAAATTGAATGACACTCTAGCACCAATAGACTTTACATATAGAACATTTCACCCCAAAGAAGCAAAGTACACATTCTTCTCAAATGCACATGGAACATTCTCAAAAATAGACCACATGGTAGGATACAAAACAAGCCTTAACAAATTCAAGAAAATTGAAATCATACCAAACTTCTTCTCTGATCACAATGGCTTAAAGCTAGAGACCAACCTCAAGAAATAAACTCAAAGATATTAAAATACATGGAGGCCAAATAACATGTTATTAAGTAATGAATGGGTTAATGATGAGATTAAGGAAGAAATTAAATATCTGGAACAAAACACACAACAACCCAAAACCTATGGGACACAGAGAAGGCAGTCCTGAGAGGGAAGTTCATACCAATTCAGGCCTACATAAAGATGATAGAAAAACCTCAAATAAACACCCCAACACTACATCTAAAGGAACTAGAAGAACAACAACAAAGCCCAGAGCAAGCAGAAGGAAGGAAATAATCAGGATCAGAGCAAACGTAAATGATATAGAGAATAAAAAAAAATCATTCAGAGGATCAATGAATCCGGGAGCTGGTTCTTTACAAAGATAAACAAAATTGACAAGCTGTTAAACAAACTCATCAAGAAAAAAGAGAGAGGACCCAAATAAATAAAATAAGAAAAAAAAGCCAAAAAGTAACCACCAATACCACAGAAATACAAACTATTGTAAGAAATTACTATGAACAACTATATGCCAAGAAACTGGACAAGCTGGAAGAAATGGATAATCTACACAAGTATACAATTTTCCAAACTCAATCTGGATGAAGCAGAAAACCTGAACAGCTTAATAAAAACTAGCTAAACTGAAGCAGTATCAGAAAACTCCTGGCACACTAAAGCCCTGGACAAGAGAGCAACATAGGCAAATTTTATCAGACATCCAAAGATGAATTAACCCCTATCCCTCTCAAAGTACTCTAAAAAATTCAAGAGGTGGAAAATTCCCAAACTCTTTTTACAAGGCCAGTATGATCCTAATCCAAAAACAAGGTAAGGACACAAAGAAAAAAAATTACAGGCCAATATCTCTTAGGATGAATAGATCCAAAAATTCTCAACAAAATACTGGCAACCAAATCCAACAATACATTAAAAAGATCATACACCACTTCCAACCAACATGGAGGTGTAGGGAGATACACTGTGCCTCCTCACACAACCAAAAGGAAGACAACAACAAATTTAAAAACAAAAACAATGAGAACTCCCAGAAAATTGAACTGTATGGAAGTCCAACAACCAAGGAGTTAAAGAAGAAACATTCATCCAGAACAGTAGGAGGGGCAGAGAAGGGCAGCCAGGGTGAAAAGGATTCAGGGCAAGGCAGCAGCTGGGGGACCAGGGTGGGGAAGGTGGCAGGTAAGGCCAAGACTGGTGGAGTAGGAGGTCCCACATTTGATTGCAGATAAAACCAGGAGAAAAACTGGGGAGGAGACATACCACACAAACCAGGGTTCCAGCCCAGGGAAATAAAACCTGAAAACCTCTGACTAAGAAAACCTGTCTGGCTTGAGGTGACAGGAGAAACTCCCACGCACACAGAAGAGTTCAGTGGAGAGACCCACAGGGTACTAGAACATACACAAACCCACTCACCCAGGAATCACCACCAAGAGGGCCCAAGTTTCTTGTGGGTAGCAGAGGAAGTAACTGAAAGCCAGCAGAGAGCTGAGCAAGCAACATTGTTCCCTCTCAGACCCCTCTCCACATACAGCATCACAACCCGGGGTAGGTTGCCTTGCCCTGGCAAACACCTAAGGCTCTACCCCTTACTACGTAACAGGCATGCCGAGACCAAAAAATATGACCCAAATGAAAGAACAGATCAAAGCTCCAGAAAAAATACAACTAAGCAATGAAGAGATAGCCAACCTGTCAGATGCACAGTTCAAAACACTGGTAATCAGGATGCTCACAGAAATGGTTGAGTATGGTCGCAAAATAGAGGAAAAAGTGAAGGCTATACAAAGTGAAACAAAGGGAACCAAGAGTATGGGAACCAATGATTTGGGACAGAAGGAAGAAATAAATATTCAATCAGAAAAGGATGAAGAAACAAGAATACAAAAAAAATTAGGAGAGGCTTAGAAACCTCTGGAAAAACTTTAAACATTCCAACATCCAAATCATAGTGGTGCCAGGAGGAGAAGAGTAAATACAAGAAATTGAAAAGTTATTTGAAAAAATAGTGAAGGAGAACTTCCCCTATCTGGCAAAGGAAATAGAATTCCAGGAAGTCCAGGAAGCCCAGAGAGTCCCAAAGAAGTTGGACCTAAAGAGGAACACACCAAGGCACATCATCATTAAGTTACCCAAGATTAAAGATAAAGAGAAAATCCTAAAAGAAGCAGGGGAAAGGAGAGAGTTACCTACAAAGGGGTGCCCATTAGGTTATCGGCTGATTTCTCAAAAGAAACCTTACAGGAAAGAAGGGAAGGGGCTGGAAAGAAGTATTCTAAGTTGTGATAGGCAAGGACCTACATCCAAGATTACTCTATCCAGAAAAGCTAACATTCAGAATGGAAGGGCAGAAAAAGTGCTTCCCAGATAAGGTCAAGTTAAAGGAGTTCATCATCACTAAGCCATTATCATGTGAAACATTAAAAGGACTTGTCTAAGAAAAAGAAGATCAAAAACATGATCACTAAAATGACAACAAACTTACACCTACCAACAAATGAACCTAAAAGAAAAGAAAAACAATGAAAACAAAAATGAAGCAAACAACCAGAACAGGAACAGAATTAGAGGAAAGGACATCATGCAGAAGGATCTCACTGGGGAGGGAGATGGGAGGAATAGGGAGGAAAAGGTACAGGGAAGAAGAAGCATAATTAGTAGGCATAAAATAGACAGGGAGAGATAAAAAATAGAATAGGAAACAGAGGACTCAAAGAACTTACATGTACAACCCATGGACATAAACTAAGGGGTGATGTGGACCCTGGCTCATGGGGTCCGCAGTGTTATGGATGAGACCAGACAAATTCACACGGACTACCGAGTCCTCTGGAGGAAAAGGGACAGGTCAGCTTCTCTCTCAAGAGGAGAAAAGCCTTGAAGTGCCTCAGCCACTCTCTCAAGGGGAGAGCGCCCTGACCCTTGCCTTCACAAGCTTTTATTGCTTTTTCTGGGCATGTTACATGATGGTCCTCATTAACTATGCACAGGTTAACTTTAGGTAGTCACCTTTTACAGAAAACAAAGGAGAGGATGCCTAATCACGTCACTGAAGAAGGATATTTGCAAATGCAAAGGGAAAAGTGGTTGAACTGGTTACACTCTTCTGTGGAAGGTTTAGCATAGACTTTAGGAAGTTACTTTAAAGATAAGCAGTAAACGCTTGCTGCCTCAATTCAGGGTGAGGGAGTTTTAGCAAAAAGCAAGCCTCATAGTGTAGAGGAAAAGTCAACTAGGACAAAGTGACCAGAAGAGGGACCGGGAACTGGGAAAGAGTTTGTTTAGGTTAGAAGCTGCCAGCCAGCTGTTGGATTTCAGCCAGGCAGTCATAATTTCTGTTTCGGCTTTTGTACACTCAGCTTCAGATTATGACTCCTCAAAGCTAACTCCCACTTTTTGGCTTCTGTACATAGCAGCAACTCCCGCTTTGGCTTCTGAACACCCAGCTTCCGATAAGGACACCTCAAGGACACCTCAACCCTAGAGTTATTTTTAATTATTTTTCACATCAGCTTCTGTACCTCCTGCTTTTGCTACATAGGGTAGGGTGTCCAGAGAGCAATAAAAGCCCTGCTCAGCCAAGGCTCGGGGCTCAGAATTTGGGGTCTGTACTCCTCTGGGCCCGTGCACGTTAATAAAGGGTCATGCTCCGCCATCCCACTGCGTGTTGAGTCGTTTCTTCCATAACAATAGCAGTCTAGCTACAATGCAGGCCTGATTCCCCATGGGGAAACCTGTCCATGGACGTGGGTCCTGTACATCTCCGAGTGGGAGCAGGGCCCACACCACACAGAACAGTCTCCTATATAGCGGAGGGCAGGGGAATGCTGGAGGGCTGGGGGGCAGGCCAGAGGGCGGATCAGAGGTGAAAAATTGGGAAAAGTGTAATAGTGTAATCAATAAAAATGCTTTAAAAATTAAAATAATAAAGAGCTTAGAGCAGTGCCTGCACATGACAAAAAAATATGTAGCGACCACAATAACCAATTTTCAAGGAAGGCATTCAGATTCATAAAAACATGCTCAATATTACTAGTTATGAGGGAAATGTAAATAACAAAACTGCAGTGAGATCTCATCATCTTACTGTTAAATGCTGTTATGAATAAGCCAAAAAGTAATAGGTATTGAAGAAGATGTAGAGAAATGGGAACTCTCACACACACATGGAAATGTAAAGTATTGCAGACACTGTGGAAAACAGCCTGGAGGTTCCACAAAAACTTACAGACAGAGCTACCATATGACCCAGCAAACCCTTCTATGGGTATATACCCAGGAAATTAGAAATCAATCTCAAATATCTTTATGAATATATGTATATATCCATATATACATGTATATTCATACATGTACACATGTATATGTATATGTATATATTCATGAAGAACTAGATAGATAGATCTTTATGTTCGTAGCAGCATTATACAGAAAAACCAAGACATGGAAACAACCCAAGTGTTCTGTAAAGGATGACTGGATAATGAAGCTGTAGTGCATAGCTACCATAGAATACCACGCAGCCACAAAAAAAGAACATTGCCATTTGTGACAACATGGATGGATTTTTTTGATATGCATAACAATATTTATTGAAATATTATTATTTTGAATAATGAAATCATTTTATTAGATATTACAGTTTTTAGATACAAATTGTAGTTATTTTGTACCCAGTTTATATATTAATTTTATTATTTTAAGTACATTATATTGATTATGCTATTATATTGCCCTATCTTTTTCTCTCCTTTATTCCCCTCTGCTCTGCACCCTACTTCCTACCAGTGTCACCCAATTTAGTTCAGGCCATTGGGTCATACATATAAGGTCTTTGCCTTCTCCATTTCCCATGCTATTCTTAACCTACCCCTATTTTGTACCTACCATGTATGGTTTTTATTCCTTGTACCTTTTCCCTCATTCTTGCCCCTCCCACTTTCCACTGATAACCTTCCATGTGATCTCTATTTCTATGAATCTGTTCCTATTCTAGTTGTGTGCTTAGTTCTATTTTTTTAGGTTCAGTTGTTGATAGTTGTGCATTTGTTGTCATTTTACTATTCATGGTTTTGATCTTCTATTTCTTAGATAAGCCCCTGTCACATTTCATATAATTAAGGGCTTGGTGATGATGAACTCCTTTACCTTCACCTTATCTGGAAAGCACGTTATGTGCCCTTCCATTCTAAATGATAGTTTTGCTGGAGAGAGTAATCTTGGATGTAGGACCTTGCCTTTCACGACTTTGAAGACTTCTTTCCAACCCCTTCCCTTCTTGCCTATAAGGTTTCTTTTGAGAAATTAGCTGATAGTCTTATGGGAACTCCTTTGTAAGTAACTGTCTCCTATTCTCTTGCTGCTTTTAAGATTCTCTCCTTATCTTTCATCTTGGGTAATATAATTATGATGTGCTTGGATGTGTTCCTCCTCAGGTCTGACTTCTTTGGGACTCTAAGCTTTCCAGACTTCCTGGAAGTCTGTTTCCTTTGCCATATTTGAGATATTCTCCTTCATTATTTTTTCAAATCAGTTTTCAATTTCTTGGTCTTCCTCTCCTCCCTCTGGCACCCCTATGATTCAGATGTTGAAATGTTTAAAGATGTCCCAGAGGTTCCTAAGCCTCTCCTCATTTTGTTGAATTCTTGTTTCTTCATTCTGTTCTGGTTGAATATTTATCTATTCCATCTTCTCCAAACTGTTGATTTGAGTCCCGGTTTCCTGCACTTTCCCCACTGTTGGTTCCCTGTACATTTTCCTTTATTTCATTTTGCATAGCCTTCACTTTGTCCTCCATTTTGTGACCATACTCAACCATTTATGTGAGCATCCTGATTACCAGTGTTTTGAACTATGCATCTGATAGGTTGGCTATCTCTTTATTGCTTAGTTTTATTTTTCTCTGGAGCTTTGATCTCTTCCTTCATTTGGGCCTTTTTTTTTTTTTTTTTTTTT
>PVKU01012711.1:0-33564 GCA_004027475.1 Anoura caudifer | reverse complement strand
CTAACTCCCATCTACCTTGTAAAAAAGACTTTCCAGATCTTCCAGTGTTACTTGGATAAAACAACATCTAGCAGGTCAGGGTGGGCTGCCCTGTGTCCTCTTTCCCCTACATCACTCCTACCATCATCACCACAGCAACACCCCCAAAAGAAATGTTTATGGAGAAAAAAAGATATGCCAGCTCCATGTCCTCAGTTCAAAAACTATTAAAAGCTGTTAAGATTTAAAAAAAAAAAAAAAAAAAAAGACACCCCATAAAAACCGATAGCAAGGTGAGAAGGTACCTTGAAACCAATCAAATTCATATGCTTACATCAGTAAAATTTAAGCTGAAAGAAAACTTTGACTCTAGCCCAAACTTCTCTTTTTTTATATTAAGAAACTGAGGCCCAGGGCAGTTAAGTGATTTGTCCAGGCATGTGTTTTTTTATAAAGGTGTTTAGTGTCACCAGTCACAGAACTTAATCACATTCTAACACAGTTACTTAAATTTTTATGAGATTAAGTATCTGGTGTGCAAAAAAAACCCCACAATCTTCACCTCTTTTGCACTCCCTCAGTGCTTTGCCCCAGAACTATAAAGAAAATGCTAGATGACTCTCAAATATAGTCTCATGATTATTCCTATCTAATTTAAGATAAAGTGAAAGCCTGAAATGCCTAAATTTACCAAGTTCTGACTAAACAAGTGAGTGGATCAACAAAATCTCAAAATTTCTGGCGAAATAAGAATATGAAGTGGAGTATATTACTGCCTCTTTTGGCCAGTTACCCTTTCCTTTGTATTAAAACATTAGATTTTTTTTTTTAAAAATTGCTGTATGTGCACAAATAATCCAAATTATCACTTTTGAGAAATTTCGATTTACTAGACAACTTAGCATATCTTTGTCTCAAAAATAACTTGAAAGTATCTCCTCAGTCCAAATTAACATTAAACACCTAAAACAACCCTCTACCAGGCCAAAGTATATTAAAGCCACAAAAAGGTAAGAAATGCATTCCTGTAAAAATCCCATTTAAAAGCACTCGTTACCCCATCAAGTATTCCCTTGGCTCACTATTTACTACCCAACTGTCAAAGCATTTGTGGAGAACCTGGGGGAAAGTTCCGCAACGAGTTCACTAGCTGTGGGCGCATCACATTCATACCAGCACCCTCACATTAACACCAGTTTGCGGAAAAGCAAACAGGCCACATGGCCATGTCTTAACCAAGGTTGGTATTGTCAACTCTTGTATAGAAGGTTTAAAAAAGAAAGGCAGCAGGATGCATGCATATTTCACCTTACTAAAAAAAAAAAAAAACCATCATCAGAAATGCTAAACAACTAGCTTAAGGCAAATTAAACACTTTTGAATGTTCAGGCCGCTGTACAAAGCGGTATGGAAGAATTCTTTCTGAAATGACGGGCAAAAGTCCTTTGGCGAGTTTCAAAACTAATGGCCATATACTACTACTGCACAAATAATATAAGCTTAATACAAACTACCATGTCGTCGAACCGTTCCTGTTACCACTGCCCAGGTTTTTTAAAACAAGCCTTGAAAATGGAATAAAAAGCGTCTCACCGCAAACACAGCACGAGAGGGACTGTCGGAAGTAAGGCAAGAGCCTGTTAATCTCGGTAAATGCCTTGGGGTCTCCGGGGTCGTAGTTGAGCACTAGGCGGCTCGCGGAAATGTAGAGAGCAGTAGCATTCACGGGGTTCATTGCAGACACTTGGACACCGTTGACTCCCGGTTGAAAAAAAATTCCGGATCCAACTTTGTGAGCAGCCAGGGAACAATGGCGAATTTGCAACAATTCGGAGGAAATCAGAGCAGAACCACTGGCCAAAGTAGTAACCAAAATCCGTGCAAGTTTGTGAGGCTGAAGCAATCCTCCCACACATGGGGCCGTGGCGCCCCTCCTCCGTCCCTGAGACTTGCAGACGGGGGGGGGGGAAAGTAGAGAAACCGGCGTTCGAGTTTGTCCCGGCCGGCCGCGGGGCGCAGAACGTGGCGACTTCGGCGCTCGGGCCACGACTTGGAGTTCAGTCTAGCCCCGCGGCTCGGCGGGCGGCCTCGGCTTGAGCTGCATCTCCGCACGAGGAGGTACCTCCTCAGGTCGAGCTGGGTAGGAGCAGGCCCCGGCCCGGTCCAAGGGGCGAGCACACGTCTCACTGCCTGCAGGGCCCTTACTCCATCACAGCGCCTGGCGCGGAGGCAGCAGCGACAGCAAGGACGACAGCTCCCGCGTAAGCTTCCTCGATCTAGTGCACGAAGCCGCGGCAGCCACGAGTGTTACTGTTGCGGCTGGCGGAGGCCGCCGTCACTCTCTCCATATCGGACGCGGGGCCTGGGCTGTGCCTGTCTTTCTGCCCCGGTGGTTACAGCCCCGCTGTTCCCTGAGGTGGCGAAGCGGCAAAGAAAGTCCCGCACCGGGTAAGGGAGGGCCGGGGAGGAAGTGCGCGGGCCGGCCGCGGCAGCGGCGGGAGGGGGCGGGGAGCAGGCCCGGCCGGGCCGCGGCGGCGCCCCTCGCTCCTCAGTCGCTCACTTCGAGGTCACCAGGCGCAAGCGCCGCCCCTCACTGCCCGGCCATCTTCTCCGCGCCGCACACACGGACACCGCCTCCACCAAGCACGACGGTCGCCGCCGCCCACGAAGCCCGCCCGGCCACGGCTGAGGCGAACGCTCACACAGCCAGGCCCCGCCGCCGCCCAGCGCACACAGCAGGCCCCGCTGCAGGCCCCTCCCCTCGTGCCTCACTGCCCTCACCCGGACTCCACGAGCCACTCTAGCTCGGTAGAGCCCAGGTTGGTGCAGCCTTAACGGATCCCACGGGCTGTGTAGCACCTCAAGCCCTGCCGGAGACGACGACCGTTACCCCAACGGGCAAAGCCACTGTCATCCCCGAGACTCCCCCGCCGCCGTCGTCGCTGGCGCTCGCACGCATGCGCAGAGCACACTCTCACCCCTCCCCCCGCCCTTTCCTTTTCCCTTCGCTTCCCTTTTCCCCTGCTTCTCCTCCAAGACCCCCCTCCCCACCCTCCCAGAGCCACCCGCTCACTCAGCGCATGCGTATCCCACTACCAGCTCCGCCGCCTTTCGCCCTTAACGCGTGCGCTTTGACCGCCCACTCAGAAAACCGGATAAACACATCAGCCAGCTCACGGCAGCCCCTCCCCGCTGCCAACCCACCCTGGACTCACAGCGCATGCCTGAGTCTCTGCTTAGGGCTCAGAACAGAGCATGCTCTGTGCGAGCCGCCTGCTCCCTCCGCCCCTCCCCCTTGTGCTCTCAAATTCCCTCTTAGGCGTGTAGGTTGTGGTGAAACCTTCGCTACTTGACCCATCTTTCCCTCTTGTGGTCTGTAGGTTTCTCGCACAAACTGCTTCCTCGGTGCCCGCCAAAGCTCAGACCCGACTAGGTCGCGTTATGTGGCGCTCCTCTCTGACTCCAACTCAGCTTCTCCGCACCCTGACTGACCACGATGTGAGGAAATAGCCCCGCGCACCCACAAGTCCCGCCCTCGTGGCCTTTATCCCGGAACATGGCTTCTTGACCACCGAAAGGGCGCCGTCAGCGGTTCGCTCACGCTCTCTGAACCTGGAAAGCAGGCAGCAGTTCTGGTTGCACGCCCAGCAGGCGTGCGGATGGTGCTTGCTAGGTTATGGCCGCGGCCTTAAGTCGGCCGCGACCTGAGGTCTCGAAGGCCCCGGCCGGCGGCCTTGTGAGCTGTGGGGCCCGGCCCAACGCCCTCTCCCGCCAGCTGGAGCCGGGCTCTTCCCACGGTCTCTGGTCCTCGGAGTCTGGCAAATGCAAGAGGCCCGGCCTTACAGAGGCGCCAAGGAGGACCGCATCGAGCTCCTACTAGGCGAGTCCAGTTTTTAAAAACGAACCCCTTTTTTTAAGCTCCGGCGACAGACCTAGCTCTTCTATGTAAATCAGTATTTTAAAGAACCCATGGTCCTGCCTTAGGACGAACTCAAATCCTTTCCAGTGTTATCTGTTTTTAAACAAGCTTTTGCCTGATGGTTTTGCAGAAGTAAGGAGTATGAGAAATAAACGTCTAACTTAACCTTATTCCTTTCTGTAAAGTTCAAAACCTTTGAGTAGCACAAGTAGAAACACAGCAGAGGAACTATTTCTTACCTCTGGATACATCAAAGCTGTGCACCAGAATTTTTTGCATACAATAAATGCTCTGCAAGTTTACAAACTAATTTATGACGTATGTAAATCACTTGTGGCACACATACATGTTAGTTTTAGGGCCTTGTCACTTAGAGTAGAAATCAGTAGTTAAGAGATTGAGGAAACCTGGATAAATCTCTGATGTATAATTTCTATTATATTTAAGAACAAATTTACTTTCTTTATCAGGCCTAGCATATTATCAGCACTTAAGTATTAAGCAGTAAGGATCTAACTTCCTAATTTTGTTAAGCACGAAAGCAGATATTAAAATTGAGCAAAATATTAACATATTTCATTGTCTTGTATCTGGAAAATGGCAAGTATTCTAAAATTCACTCTCATTCTTAAAATCCTCATCTTCCTTTTTTTGAGGAGAAATTGTTTCTGAGCTCACCTTCAAATAAAACTGTTATAATATACAGTTCTATTTTTATTCCAAACTCTAAGGTCTTCCACAACATACAGATTGTTCTTTCCCAAAGGAGCAACAAGAATAAAGTAATCAGCACTGTTTTCCGTTCCGGCAGCATAAATTATCAGTCACCCCAGACCAGTGATTACTTGCAGCACTTTAACCTTGGTGATTTCCTGATAACTATTTTTTTTTTAATCTCTTGAGGTGTGCACAGCCCAAATTAAGATTAATTCTATTGATGGTTCATTTGGGGGATGGGAGGAAATTTAACCCAGTTCTTTTTTAGCTCCTGAAAGTGTTTGTAACTGGTGATAGGCTATGTCACTTAGAGGCAAACATTTCCACACTGAAGTATATTCTTTGCCTAATAATTATTTGGTTGCTTGAGTCTTGCCAAAAAAAAGAAATAAACTTTATAGAACATAAAGTGCTTGGAACAAATATTTAGGAGAAATTATATACAACTCAAATCCTTTATTCTATCAACTTAAAGTAATTTCCATAGTTTATGTTTAATTATTATTTGGAAGTGAAAGTATTAGTGCTGTCAGATCTAACAAAACTACAAAATGCCAGTTTAAATTTTTTAATGATATTTTCATTCTAGAACAGTTTGGGATTTACATAATTATTACACAGATACTTCAAATAGTTCTAGTACGTTCTACACCCAATTTCCTCTATTATTAATAGCTTATAATAGTATAGTACATTTGTCACAATTAAGGAACCAATAATAATACATGTAATTAACTAAAATTCATATTTTATTTATGTTTCTTCATGTTTTTCTCTAATGTCCTTTTCATGATCCAGGATCCCATCAAGGACCCACAACATTTAATCACGTCTCCTTAGGCTCCTTTTGGCATCCAGTTAAATTTTCATTCAGAAAATGTTCCCTTCTAATTATCTCTATTTCCTACCCATTTTGAAGTAAAGCTCCTCATTTCTGCCCTCTAAGATTGCCAAGTGCTTACCTCTCATTGCACTTATTACACTACTTGGCAATTCTTGATTTAGCACTGTCTTCTCCCCATTACATTATGACTGCTAAAAGGTCAGAGTTTCTCCTTTTTGCCTTTTATCATCACTGCCTAGCATAGGGTCCGACAGGTAATGGGCACTAAGTAATTGTTAAAATAATAATGAATTACTAGAATGTAATAATGTAAAGAAAACCCCCAGTATAGTGTTTGGTACATAATAGGCAAGGACCAATGTTTGTTTTTCCTTGGGGGAGACATAAAATGTCTTGCAAATTTAAAGACAGTTTTTATTTCAGCTTGATCAATGTCAATTCTAAAATCTTTAATAAACCATAAGTGTGGATTGATTCGAATCACTCAGAATAATCAATCAACAAGTACTTATTGATTGCACTCTAGCACTTTGGGGACGATGAAGTAAATGCAATAGTTGTAGTTATGCTTTCAAAGAACAATGATCAGACAGGACTTTCTGAGAGCTTAGGCCCTTTAAAAAATTATGAAATAGATGTTTGCCTTCCCCCGTTTCTACCCTCCTTTCTCTGCCCCTTCCTTTTTCTTCCTCAACCAAGAACTCCCTAGATAATGTTCCTTCTCCCATTTTCCTAGGTTGTGTTCTCCCTGACTGCCTAGTATCTCTACTTCATTGCCTTCACCAATATAGCCATCTGATATGGACTGAAGGTTTGCATTCCCTCTAAATTCAGATGTTGAAAAGAAATCCCAACCTGCACTGCAATGGTATTACAAGATGGAGCCTTTTGGATATAATTAGATCATGAGGGTGGAGTCCTCATAAATAGGATTAGTACCCTTATTAAAGAGACCCCAGAGAGCTCTCAAACATTCTGCCAGGTGAGGATACAAGGAGAAATCACCCATCTTTAACCAAGAGAGCCCTCATCAGGTGACCACACTGGCATCCTGGTCTCAGATTTCCAGCATCCAGAACTGTGAGGAATGCATGTTTGTTGTTTAAACCACCACAGTTGATGGTATTGTGTTATAGCCCCCCAAGCTGATGAAAACACCATCCCTATCAAATTTTAATAAGTGTTTAATAGACTGTCATTGTGGAAAGAAATCACTATAATTAACTTCGATCTAACCTTAATTTAAACTCACAGCAAATCTTTGGAGACTGGCCAGAGCAAATACATTTTTACAGGGAACAGTAAATCAGATGAAATTAAATCAGAGCCTAATCCAGACCAGTTCTTCTATTCTTTGCTGACCAGTCCTCTCTGTTACCAACTTCCTTTTCCATTTTCTCTTCTTTAGCTGTGATCATACCTTCCCCACCCATCAGTCCTAGAGCCCCGCAAAAGAATCCCTTCTCTTTGTATATCAATTGCTATGGATATTTTTCTACTTTTTTCCCAAATAAATACATCTATCCATCCAAAATCATTTATTTATTTTTTTAAATGTGACCTCCGTTTTTTTTTAAGATTTTTTAAAAATTTATTTGTCTTGGGGGTGGAAATGGAAGGGAGCTGGGGAGGGCTGGGGCGGAGGGATGGGATGGGAGTAGAAAACAGAAAACTGTATAAGAACAACAATTAAAATTTAATTTAAAAATTATTTATCTTTAGAGGGAAAGTAAGGAGAGAGGGAGAGAAATATCAATGTGTGGTTGCCTCTCATGCGTCCCCTGCCAGGAACTGGCCTGCGACCTAGGCATGTGCCCTAACTAGGAATCGAACCGCGATCCTCCAAAAGCATTTATTTAGGCCCTGGCCCTGTAAGTCAATTGGTTGGAGCATCATCCCTGTACACCCAGGTTACAAGTTCTGTAACTGAACAGCAATTGGGGTCCTGCTGCCCACCACCACTGTCTAGGCAAACTTCCAGAGGCAAAGGCTTGGTGATAGGGGAATGGAGTCTTGATTCAGAAGCTTCACAATTTTGGAATAACAGCTTTCCATGTTCATTAGCCACTTAAGCCTATCAATTAAGGCTAAACTCTTTAACTCTTTAGTTACATCTTTAATCACTTAAACCTATCAATTAAAGCTAAACTCTAACACCTGAGTTCTTCTAGCATTCCTTCCCCACCACCGCCTGTTTGGTTTTATCTTTGTCTATAGGGTTAGTTTACAAACTAAAACAACATAATACCAAAGCTACACAATTTTGGAAGAACAGCAGGCTTCTGCCTCAGAGGTCATCCCCTCTAGAATACCCAAAGAAGAATAACCCTGCCACCCTCTGCCAGGCCAGTCCGACCCTAGGCTGCAAACGGAGTTTCTTCCCATCCAATGTACCGTCTGTTGGGAAACACAGGCAGCACAATGGCCCAGACATCTTCAAGGTAGAAGAAAGCCTGAGAGCCCTTCTTTTATTCCAAATCTTCTCGCCCATAATTCCACACACTCTGGAGGCATTCAGCTTCTCAGCCAATCCAGTCCTAGACTGTTTACCTATGCTTTAGCAAACTCCTCCTACTTACGTACTTCTCCCCAGTGATCTGATCAGATCTCTATATCAGTTCCACCCCTGTTCAGGGCACATACAGTGACTAAACAATAAATGCATAAGTAAGTGGACAACAAAAATCAATGTTTCTCTATCAATCATTCTCTCCTTCTCTCTTCCTCTCTCTCTCTCTTCTAAAAAAATAAAAACTATTATTTACCAACTCCAGCACTCATTTATTTTATATCCCAAATATTAAAACTGTTTTCAGCTTCTTCATCCCTAACTCTGGCATAAACAAAACATCTTGATTTATTGGTCATTCACCTAGCACAATTCCAGTCACGTATTAAGGTATCCATTAAATGTTACTGTTGTTATTCCCTAAGACACTTTCAACATTATTCAAATGCCTATTAAACTTGTCCATTCATTTATGCAACCAACATTTATTGCCTGTTATATGCCAGGCATTCAGAATACAAAAATGAATAATTCAACAGTTTCCAGCCCTCAAAGAGTTCATAGTCTAGTTGGGGTAGCAGCTATGTACACAGCTAATTTATAATTCAGAGTGTTGAGGATTTAGAGATGCCTTTGATGCAAACCTAAAATGTCTTAACAGATATTGCTGTTACATTATGGGTTAAACCATCTTGTGTGGACTTTGCTGGAAAAACAGCTGCAATTATTCATAGCATAGTTTCTAAGGAAAAATGCATTCTGCATTCCAAATAATTTAAATTTTTTTTTTGCAGCAGCAGCAGCCAATTTGTCCCTGGGGATTATCTATTTTTCCATCACTTAAGATCCTTATTGGTCATTTTAAGATTGAATTTATTGGGGTAATGTTTGTTCCAGGTGTACAATTCTATAATATCTTCTGTATATTATATTATGTGTTCAACACCCCAAGTCAAGTCTTCCATCACCATTTATACCCCCCTTTACCCTTTTCTACCTCCACTCCCACTTTCTCTCTAGTAATCACCATACAGTTGTCTATGTTTATGGGTTTTCTTTCTTTGCTTAATCCTTCCATCTTTTTCACCCAGCCCCCATACTCTTATCTCTTATAGCTATCAGTCTGTCCTCTGTATCTATGAGTTTATTTCCATTTTCTTTATTACTTTATTTTGTTCAAAACATTCCACATATAAGTGAATTTGTATTCTACTTGTCTTTCTGCCTGGCTTATTTCACTTAGCATAATACTCTAGTTCCATCCATGCTGTCACAAAAGATAAGATTTCCTTTTTATGGTTGAGTAGTATTCCACTGTAGTGTTTGTATCCACTCAGCTACTAGTCAGTAGTTGGGCTGCTTCCAAATCTTGGCTATTGTAAATAATGCTTTAATAAACATGGATGTGCATATATTCTTTTGAATCAGTGTTTCAGTGTTCTTCAGATATATCCTCAGAAATGGAATCACCGGAATATAAGGCAGTTCTATTTTTAATTTTTTGATGTAACTCCATACTGCTTTCCACAGTGGCTGCACCAATTGGTATTTCCACCTACACTGCATGAGGGTTCCCTTTTCTCCACATCCTCACCAACACTTGTTTGTTGATTTATTGATGATAACCATTCTGACAGGTGTGAGGTGATACCTGATTGTGGTTTTAATTTGCATTTCTCTGATGATTAGTGACCTTAAGCATATTTTCATATATCTATTGGCCACCTGTATGCCCTCTTTGGAGAAGTCTCTATTCAGGTTCTTTGCCCATTTTTTAAATTCAGTTATTTCTTTATTTGGTGTTGAATTTTATAAGTGTTTAATATATTTTGAGTATTAACCCCTTACCAGATCGATCATCAGTGAGAATGTTCTCCCATTCAGTGGGTTGTCTTTTCATTTTTTTTTTTATGGTTTCCTTTGCTGTGCAAAAACTTTTTAGTTTCATATAGTCTCATTTGTTTCTTTTTCTTTTGTTCCCCTTGCCCAAGGAAACATATAAGAAAAAATACTGCTACGACAAATGTCAGGTATTTTACTGCCTATGTTTTCTTCTAGGATTTTTATGGTGATGAGTCTCACATTTAACTCTTTAATCCATTTTGAATTTATTTTGTGTATCGTGTAAGAAAGTGGCCTCATTTCATTTTTTTACACATATCTATCCAATTTTCCCAACATCATTTATTGAACAGACTATCTTTACCCCACTGTATGTTTTTGCATCCTTCATCAAACATATTTTTTAAAGATTTTGGTGTTTTTTGTTTTGTTTTTTTCAGAGAGAAAGGGGAAGGGAGGGAAAAAGTGAGGGCGAGAAACATCAATGTGAGAGAGAAACATCGATTTCCTGCTTCTCATACATGCCCCAACTGGGGACTGAATCCACAACCCAGACATGTGCCCTGAATAAGAATTGAACCAGCTACCTTTTGCTTTGCAGGATGATGCCCAACCAACTCAGCCACACTGATCAGGGCCTTTGTCAAATATTAATCAACCATGAAGGTGTGAGTTTATTTCTGGGCTCTCTATTCTGTTCCATTGATCTATGTGTCTATTTTTATGCCAGTACCTTGATGTTTTAATTACTATGGGCTTGTAGTATAGTTTGATGCCAAGTAGGGTGATACCTCAAACTTTGTTATTCTTTCTTAAGATTTCTGTGGCTATTGTGTCTTTTGTGGTTCCATATAAATTTTTGGAATACTTGTTCTAGTTCTGTGGAATACACCATTGGTATCTTGATAGGAATTGTATTAAATCCACAGTTTACTTTGGGTAGTATGGACATTTTAATTAATTATGCTAATTCTTCCTATCCATGAACACAACATATGCTTCTACTTATTTGTTTCTTCTTCAGTTTCTTTCTTCAGTGTCTTATAATTTTTCCAAGTTCAGGTCTTTTACATCCTTAGTTAAATTTATTTCTAGGTATTTTTTAGCAATTGTAAATGGGATCATTTTTCTTAGTTTCCTTTTTGGATAGTTCACTATTGGTGTATAAAAGTGCAACTAATTTCTGGATATTGATTTTGTACCGGCTACTTTACTGAATTCATTTCTCAGTTCTAGTAGTTTTTTTGTGTGTGTGTGTGGAATCTTTAGGGTTCTCTATATACAGTATCATGTCATTTGGAAATAATGACAGTTTTACTTCTTCCTTTCCAATTTGGATGCTTTTTATTTCTTCTTCTTGTCTGATTGATGTGGCTAGGACTTTCAGTACTATGTTGAATAGTGGTGAAATCGGACATCCTTGTCTTGTTTCCAATCTTTAAGGAAATGCTTGCAGGTTTTGCCCGCTGAATATGATGTTGGCTGTGGATTCGTCAAATGTGGCCTTTATTACATTAAGTATGTTTGCTCTATTCCCACTTTGCTGAGAGTTTTTATTATAAGTGGGTAGTGGATTTTATCAAATGCTTTTTCTGCATGTATTAATATGATTGTGTAATTTTTATCCTTCATTTATTCGTGTGGTGTATCATGTTTATTGATTTGCAGGTATTGTACCAACTGTATATCCCTAGAATAAATTCCATTTGTTCATGGTGCATGGTCTTTTTTAATGTGTTACTGGATCCAGTTTGCTAATATATTGTTGAAGACTTTAGCATAAGTTCAGCAGGGATATTGGCCTATAAACTATTTTTTGTTGTAGTGTCTCTATCTGTTTTTAAAATTAAGATAATGCTGTCCTTGTAAAATAAGCTTGGGAGTTATCCCTCCTCTTGAAATTTTTGTAACAGTTTAAGAAGGATTTTTGTTAGTTCTTCCTTGAATATTTGATAAAATTTACCTGCGAAACCATCAGATCCAGGACTTCTGTTGAAAGTTTTTTGATTATTGCTTCAATCTCATTAGTTGTAATCTTTCTGTTCACATTTTCTGCTTCTTTCTGGTTTCATTTTAGAAGATGGTATGTTTCTAGGAATTTATCCATTTCATCCAGATTGTCAAATTTGGCATATAGTTATTCATAATATTTTCTTACAATCCTTTGTGTTTTTTTGGTGTCAGTTATTACTTCTCCCCTTTCATTTGTAATTTTATTTGTTTTGACTCTCTCTCTTTTTCTTGATGAGTCTGCTGAGAAGTTTGTCAATCTTGTTTATCTTTTCTTTTTTTAATATATTTTATTGATTATGCTATTACAGTTGTCCCATTTCTCCCCCATCATTCCCCTCCACCCTGCACACCCCTTCCCACCCACATTCCCCCCTTTAGTTCATGTCCATGTGCCATAAGTTCTTTAGCTTCTACATTTCCCAGACTATTCTTGCCCTCCCCCTGTCTATTTTCTACCCACCATCTATGCTACTTATTCTTTGTACCTTTTCCCCCTCTCTCCTTCTCTCACTCCCCTGTTGCTAACCCTCCATGTGATCTCCATTTCTGTGTTTCTGCTCCCATTCTATTTGTTTGCTTAGTTTGCTTTTGTTTTAGGTATGGTTGTTAATATCTGTCAGTTTGCTGTCTTTTTACTGTCCTAATTTTTATCTTCTTTTTCTTAGGTAAGTCCCTTTAACACTTCATATAATAACGGCTTGGTGATGATGAACTCCTTTAACTTGACCTTATCTGAAAAGCACTTTATCTGCACTTCCATTCTAAATGAAAGCTTTGCTGAATAGACCAATCTTGGATGTAGATCCTTGACTTTCATGACTTGGAATACTTCTTTCCAGCCCCTTCTTGCCTGGAAGGTCTCTTTTGAGAAATCAGCTGACAGTCTGATGGGAACTCCTTTGTAGGTGACTCTGCCTTTATCCCTTGCTGCTTCTAGAATTCTCTCCTTCATTTTAATCTTCGCTAATGTAATTGTGATGTGCCTTGGTGTGTTCCTCCGTAGGTCCACCTTCTTTGGGACTCTCCAAGCTTCCTGGACATCCTGGAAGTCTATTTCCTTTGCCAGATTGGGGAAGTTCTCCTTTATTATTTGTTCAAATAAATTTTCCACTTGTTGCTCTTCCTCTTCCCCTTCTGGTACCTCTATAATTTGGATGTTGGGATGTTTAAAGATGTCCTGGAGGTTCCTAAGCCTCTCCTCATTTTTTTGAATTCTTGTTTCTTCATTCTTTTCTGTTTGGTTGTTTCTTTCTTTCTTCTGGTCCACTCCATTGATTTGAGTCCCAGTTTTCCTCCCATCTCTATTGGTTCCCTGTGCATTTTCCTTCATTTCACTTATTGTAGCCTGCATTTGTTCATCTAATTTATGAGCAAAATCAACCAATTCTGTGAGCATCCTGATCACCAGAGCTTTGAACTGTGCCTCTGATAGTTTGGCTATCTCTTGGTCACTTAGATGAATTGGCTCTGGGGCTTTGATTTATTCTCCATTTTGAGCCATTTGGGGGTTTTAGGTTTTTTGTTCTGGCTGAGGCTGTTGTGTAGTGAGGGGTGGAGCCTTAGGTGTTCACCAGGGCGGGGCAGCCCAGTTGCTGTATGTGGGGGTGGGGTCCGAGAGGGAACAATGGCACTTGCTCCACTCTCTCTCAGGATTCCAGTTTCTTCCACCACTTCCCCTTTGCCTGGATTCATCCCATGAATGTGGGACCACCTGGTTGGCCAGCCACTGCATGCAGCCTTACTGGGTCTGCACCATCGCCACCCTGTGCCCAGGGTCTGCTAGCCGCCACCTATGCGCCTGGGGTCTGTTAGCTGCGGCTTGCACACCTGAGATCTACCAGCTGCTGCTGCCTGCATGCCCGGGTCCACACCTCCACTTTTTTCTGCCACGACTCTGCCCTTCTTACTGGTCTGGATGAATGGTTGTTGGACTTCCATACAGTTCAATTTTCTATCAGTTCTGGTTGTTTTCTTCTTTCTATATCTTTGTTGTCCTTAATTTTGGTTGTGAGAGGAGGCACAGTGTGTCCACCTATGCCTCCATCTTGGCCGGAAGTCTCTTGTTTATCTTTTCAATGAACCAGCTCTTGCTTTCATTGACCTTTAGTATTGTTTTGTAGACTCTATTTAATTTATTTCTCCTCTGAATTACTTCCGTTCTTTTACTCACTTGGGTTTTGTTTTTCTTCTAGTTCCTTTAAGTGCAAAGTTAGATTGTTTATTTGAGGTTTTTCTTGTTTCTTGAGGTAGGCCCATAATGCTATGAATTTCCCTGTTAGGACTGCTTTTATCATGTCCAGTAGATTTTTGGTTGTTTTGTACTCATTTTCATTTGTTTCAAGGTATCTTTTGATTTCTTCCTTGATCTCATCGATAACCCATTCACTGTTTAGTAACGTGTTGTTTAGTCTCCATGTCTGTGTGTTTTTCATCCTTTTTCTAATGATCAATTTCTAGTTTCATATTATTGCGGTCAGAGAAGATGCTTGATATGATTTTAATCCTCTTAAATTCATTGAGACTTGTTTTGTGCCCTAACATGTGGTCTATCCCCCAAAAATATTCCATTTGCACTTGAGAAGAATGTATATTCTGCTACTTTGGGGTAAAATGCTCTGTAGATATCTCACTGAGTCACCAGATAGGGGCAAATGGTGTTCATCAGATTGATACAGCTTCAAACTTGGTGCCAGTGCTGGTTCTGAGGCCACTCAGCAAATATCTCAGGGAATACCAAGTTTAGCTGCCATAGGGGGATGCTCACACACATTTGTGGTGGGATGGGGCATCAGGGGGTCACCAGGTAAGACTAGTAGGGTTTATCAGGCCCAACCAGTCCAAGTTTTTGTCACACAAAGGGAGAGCTCTGCACTGATCAGGTGTGTGAGAGAGAAATGGTCCCCATCCTGGAGCCACACAACTCAGTCTATCCCAGATTCTGCCAGGAGCCTGATTGCAGCAGGATGGGGCTGCCCTGGAGTTGGGAGAATAGGGCTAGTGGCTCTGTTATGAGAGTGAGGTGCTGGTCAGGCTTGGGAGAAGGTGGGTGGAGTGGCCCCAGAACCACAAACTCAGTTTGCCCCAGATTCTGCCCAGACCTTGGCAGGGCTGAGCTACTGGGAGTCTCAACTAAGAGTCAGGAGCCCAGGGAGCAGGTTAGTGGATCTCCCATGAGGGGAAGGCACCAGTCAAGTTCATGGGAAAGTGGTGGGTATGGCCCCTGCCCCAAAGTCACACAACTCAGTCATTGACACCCTCTGAATCTGCTCAGATCTCTACACCACAGCCTAGGTAGCTGACTCCTAGGCAGGTTTCAAGCTCTGCCAGGTGGGCTACAGGGAGTCCAGAGGGTAGAGTTACTGTTTTCCCTCAGACTGATGCCATATGGGGAGGGGGTGCGTTCCACCCAAGAAAGATGGTATCTGTGGTGTTAGAGAGTAACTCAGCACTGGCTGTCCCTTCAGTTCTTCACCCAGAGCCACCAGTTCCAGTATCTCCTAATGAGACTCTAGTCACTCTGCCATCCTGCCACTGGTCCCCAGGGTGAGTGACAGCAAACAAGATTTTGTACATTTTACCTTTAAAAGGGCACCTGTGTCTCTAGGGAACTACTGTCTCTATCTGACAGATGTTATAGTGGTGCCCCTTCCTGGTTCTGGTACTCTAGGCTGGAGAGCCAGTCTCAGGGTTGAGACCCCACTCTTCTCAGGGGGAACATTTGCAGTTGAGATATCCCTTTGGAATCTCAGCTACTGCCCATGGGAGGGGGACCAGTCCTTTTCATATCTCTGCCCATCCTACCAATCTCAATGTGGCTTCTTCTGTAAATCCTTGGTTATAAGACTTCTTTTCGGCTAGTCTTCAATTGGTTATTCAGGCTGATTGCTCCATATTTTAGTTGTAATTCCAGTTTGGTCCTGGAAGAAGGTGAGTGTAACATTTACCTACTCTGCTGCCATCTTGGATCTCCTAGATTTTTATTGGTCTTAGGACAATTTAGATTTCTTTACATTTCCCATGTATTTCATATGGCCTATGATACTACCTGAGGGTTGTAACCAGTCTCAAGGTCAACCAACATGTTCTCCAGAGCTCAGCATTATATATCAGAGATAGTCCTCTGGTCAAGCAGGTTAAGTTAAGCAGGAGCTTCACCAAAGGAACCTCATTCGTGCCCTGGCTGGTGTGGCTCCTTTGGTTGGAGTGTAGGCTCACAACTAGTAAGTCGCTGGTTTGATTCCTGGTCATGGCACATGGTCAGGTTGCAGGCTCAGAGGCAGCCAATTAGTGTGTCTGTCTATCTATCTGTCTGTCTGTCTCTCTCTCTCTTTCTCTCTCTTTGTCTCTTTGTCTCTGTCTCTGTCTCTCTCTGGAATGAGAATAAAATAAGCCTTTAAAATTTTTTTCAAAAGGATCCTCACTCCTACATTTAACTGTTCAACATTTTACTATTAGGAAAAGTCCATCAAGTGAATGTTGAGAGTTTGGAATTACTGCCATGTGAAGTGAGAGAGGTAGCTGCTTAGGGACAGAGAACGAGATTACTGGAGTAGTTTCTGAAAGGGTACATTGCTTAAATAAAATAGGATCCCCAAAGACAGTGAGGTATACACTCCTGGATAATAAAGTTTCTTTTTTTTAAAATGATCTTTGCAAGTCTTAAGGGCTAGGCATGAAAATTTTTAACCTGACGTTGAGCAAACTCGACTTTGTGAGCCAAACTATTTTTGTTATTCCTGAGCTTTGGGAAGTAGCATGAGGTAGCAGAATGAGCATGAACTAATTTTTATTCAAATACTTACTGTGTAGGTTTCAGAAAAAATATTCAAGCTCTCTGAACCCTAGTTTTCTCATCTGTAAAGTGGGGATAATAACACTTTCTGTGAAGGATTACCATGGGGTGTCATATCTTCACCAAATATGTTTCTGACACAGGCACTGTAGATACACAGGTGAAAAAGGTGGTCTCAAGGAGTACCAGTCTACCTTCTCCTTGAATAACTATTATATCAATATTTCTACTTTTGAGATCTCTTCCTAGCTGCAGATTCATATCTCTAGCTTGTTGCAGTCACCAAAAAAATGTATATATCCAAAACCAAAATAATCATTTCTCCAGTACCCAGATCACACATCAGTCTTCTCTCTTCTGTCATTATGCCATCACTCTCCATTTCTCTAAAGCTTATAATCTTGGAGTTACCACTTTGACTATATTCCCCAACAAGGCTTAATTCTTTAAAAAAGAAACAATAACAAACCAGCTCATTACAATTATCATGATTCCAATTATATGAGGTACTTAGAATAGTTAAACTCATAAAGACTGAAAGTTAATGGTGGAGGCCAGGGGCTGGTGGGAGAGGATAATGGCAAGTTATTGTTTAATGGATATAGAGTTTCAGTTTTACAAGATGAAAAGAGTCATGAGGATGGATGGTGGTGATGGTGGCACAGAAGGGTGAAAGCCACTGTTCTACAATATGACTTTTTAACAATGATGATATTCCATTGAATAGTAATTCCATAATCTACTTAAGTATCCTGCAATTGTACCCTGAAGTTATTAATTTTTCAGCATTTAAGTAACACTTCTGTTGCCCTGACTGGTGTGGCTCAGTTGGCTGGGCAACATCCAGCAAAGTGAAAAGTCATTGGTTCCATTCCTGGTCAGGCACATGACTGGGTTACAGGTTTGGGGCATGTATGAGATGCAATCAATTGATATGTCTCTCTTACATTGATGTTTCTTACCCTGTCTTTCTTCCTCCCTTCCCCTCTCTCTAAAAATAAGTAAATAAAATATTTAAAAAAATAAACAACACTCCAGTAAAATGTTGTTGCAGGTAAACTTTGAAAAAACTTATGAGAAAGAAATAAACTTCTATTTTATTTGGGCCATTTATTTAGGGGTCCCTTTATAAAGTTTTATTTATTTATTTTTTAGAGAGAGGGCAAGGAAGAGAGAAATAGAGGGAGAGAAACATTGATTGGTTGCCTCCCGCACGCCTCCAACCGGGGACCTGGCCTGCAACATAGGCATGTGCCTTGACTGGGAATCAAACCAGCAACCTTTTGGTTTGTGGGACAACAACTGACACACTGAACTACACTAGTCAGGGCATGTAATTATTTTATACAGCAGCTTAGCCTTATCCCTAATGTACCTTCTTTATTCAAACACAATTGACTTCTAGTCATATCCTGTAATATAAGTGTTCCAGACCTGTAACCCACCTTACTGAGTATTGCCTAAAGCTAAGACTCTGTTTTGCACAGACATCACCACTTCCCTCTGCTCAAGAACTAATAATATTCATTCATTCATACATTCATTTTTTATGGTACTATGCTAAGTATACGTCAGTCACTGTAAAAATAGACACAGCCCTGGCTGGTGTAGTTCAATGGATGGAGCACGGGCTTCGAAGCAAAGGATCGCCAGTTTGAATTCCAGTCAGGGCACGTGCCTGGATTGCAGGCCACGTACCCAGTGGAGGCCATGTGAGAGGCAACCACACACTGATGCTTCTCCAACTCTCTTTCTCCCTCCCTTCCCCCCTCTCTAAAACTAAATAAATAAAATCTTTAAAAAAAAAAGAAAAAAAATACACACAGTCCTTGCCCTTTATAGCACAGTTGGAAAGATTGAGAAGACTAACATTAATCAAATATTCACAGAAATATTAAATGATAACTTAGATAATTACAAATAAAAGGAGTATGGTTCTAGGATACAGGTAATAGAAGGATTTAATTTAGTTTAATAAGTCAGGGAAGGCTTCTTTAAGGAAGTGTCAAGCTGAAATATGAAAAGGGGAGAGTTCTTTCTACCCAGTCAAGGTAAAGTCCCTACAAAAGGAGAAACATGGTGATTTTGAGGAGCTGACAGAAGACCAGTGTAGCTGAAGCAAAAAGACTGGGGGGATGGGACTAGATGAGTCAGAGAGATTGATAGTGTCTAGGCCTTGCAGAATCTTATATGCCACGATAAGAATGTTATATGCCAGGATAAGAATGTTCATTATATGAACATTGAGAAGACATTAAAGAGTTTAGGTCTCAGAGTGGCATAACATGAAATATTTGCCTAGATGGGTTAATTAATTAACTAGTTAATTAATTCTACCTAGAATGAGTGGCCAGTGATGTAGAAGGAATTCCATGAGTATGTTATCTTAAAGAAGCCAAGATAATTTTTCATGAAGGAGGAAGTAAAAAAAGAGAGTATGATCATTAGTATTCAATGCTACTTAGAGAGTAGGTAAAATGCAGGTTTAAAATGTCCATGGCTTCCTAATGCCTATAGGACAGAGTCTAAATTTCTTAACCTGGTACTTGAGGCCCACAAAAATTCTACCTTTACCTACCATCCCATCAGTCTGTCCCATGACACCGCTAAAATTAGTCTTTTAGATAAGGTGCCCTTCAGGTAAGGTGTCCTATTTATTTTACCTAACACAAATTGTACACTCTGCCTACCAATCATCATTGGATGTATCTTCTGCCCATCACCACTTATCTAAATCCAATATATTTTCTAGGCCCTGACCCTATTTCACTTCCTCCACAAAGACTACTATGGTGGCCATGAGAATGTACGTCTGATAACTCTGATTGCAATGATCATGATTGACTGTGGGCCCCAGCTACTGCCTTCTGAAAATTATTACTGTTGCACCAAGGCTTTGCTTCTATTGGCTGCTTCCAGACAATGACTGAGTGTGGCAGAGAAACTAAGGCCCATTCCTGAGAGATGCCAGACTCTTCTGACAGATGACTTTGGAAATCCCAAATAGTCTTGTCAAACTTTCCTTAGAGCTGCACTGGTGTGTAAGAAGCTTCCATCCAATCTTCCTTCCTTCATTTCTTCATTTGGGCGCAGACTTGCATTATAGTCCAATGGCTCCCCCAGCTTCCCTATTTGCTTCCCCATTTTTCCTCATAGGCATTTCCTCTAATACATTTCTTGCATTGATAATCTTATGCACCCATTTCTCAGGGACCCAGATTAACACAAGTGGTACTGGGAGCAGTCCCAGAAAATACATGGTAAGACAGGAATTTGGACTGGCTCATCTACTGCTGTCAGGCAAAGAGGAAGTCATCCTGGTTAGTAGGTGTGACTCAGGTAGTTTCTGGCACAAGGTGGTAGCTCAACTGCTAAAGATTTCACCAGTGTTAACCTGAGGGAATGTCCCAGTGGAAGGAAATGCTGTGGCAGATGTGATGATGCAAACATTTGAAAAACATGGAAGGAACAATGCCTATGAAGATAGCAAAATTTGGTGGTTACTACTAAGTTGTATTGACTCCCTATAGAGGAATCATAAGAGACTGAAAGCCATGAATGACAAGCAGTTTTTGGCTAAGAGAGAGAGCCATAAGGCCTTTGGGATACCTTACAAAGAGACCTTTTTCTCAGTCAGGGGAACGGAATACACAGCTGAGTGGCAGGGTGGAGACCTACTTGTTAGAGTAGCAGAGCTCCAGAGACATTAGAATACTCAGCAGAGGGGGTCTAGAATGGTCTAAAGGAATTGAAGTACAGAACAGAGGGCATCGTCTGGATGCATGAGGTGCCCTCCTTCAGTACACAGTGTATGTATTAAATCAGAAGCCTCTTTATGGTGCTCTGTCCTGAATAGGAAGAATTCATGGATTTGGGAACCAAGAGATAAAAGCAGGAGTGACCCTACTTACTATCACACCCAGTGTCCCACTGAGGGATTTTGTGCTTTCTGTCCTCACAACTCTTGACACTGCAGGGCTAGAGGTCCTGTTCCCCAAAAGGCCACACTTTTTCCCAAGGGATATGGCAAAGATTCCATTGAATTACAAGCTGCAGCTGCTGCCAGGGCACTTTGATGTCTGTGTCCAGGAACCAGCAGGTAAGAATTGCCATCCAGCAAGGGCAATTGACCCTGATCAGCAGAAGGGCTGCTTCTACACAATGGGACAAGGAGGAACACGTGTGGAAAGCTATGTGATCCACTTGGGTGCTCTTGGTACTCTCCTGCTCTGTGGCAACCATGAATAGACATAAGAAAAAACCCTAGACTGAAAAAGATATTACAAATGGTTCAGACTCTTACAGAATAAAGGTTGGTTCCCATCACCAGGTAAGTCACCAAGACCTGCCTAGGTGATCGCTGAGGGTGAGGGGATTTGATAATGGAGAGCGTATGCACTGGGTGTAGTACTGAGGTCAACTGCATCAACAGAGTTTGTTCCACTAAACACCCTCTTCTGAGTTTCCTCTCAGGAAGAAAGCCCATAGGAACAAGGGAGGAACTGCTTCCCAAACCTCTGCAGAGAGGTAGATCTGTGTGTGTCAAAAGATAGACTTTGGTGTCTATTATGAGAATGTATCTTTCAGATCTCCAACTGCAAAAAGTGTAATTGACCAAGTGCCCAGCTGCTGCTCTCTGAAATCCATAGCTGTATTCACTATGAGGCCATGTATTCTGCAGGCTGCTCCCAGCCAATGACTGAGTGTGGCAGGGAAACTGAAGCAGGCTCCTTCCTGAGATAAGTGGGAGTCATCTGGTGGGTGACTTGCTTAATTTTCCTTAACCTGCTCTACAGTCTAAAATGCTTCTATTGGGCCTGCCCTCCATCCTTTCCTCTCTCCTTCACTTGGGCAGATTTACCTGATAATCACAGTCTAAAGGCTCTCCCAGACTCCTCTGGTTCTCTGCCCATTTTCTCTCACAGGCATTTACCCTAATAAATTTCTTACCCATTCAGTCCTATCTGGGCATCAGCTCCTTGGTGGACCTGGACTAAAGATTTTCCCTTACCCCCCAGCCGTCAGTGATAACTTCTGACTTTAAACTCTTACAGCACTTCCCCCTACCGATCACTTGACACTTCATAAATTCTATCCAGAAAATAAAATTTACCTTTCTATGTACACATTTTCCCAATTAGTTTGGAAGTCTTCTGGAGATAGACATCGTTGTACTATTCTTGCAAACCTCTGTACTTCACCAAGTGCCCTGCACATAGTAGGAGCTCAGTTCAACCATAATAGAAAAGAAGTTGTCAGGGATACTGAGCTGTTCAAACAATCCTGCACCCCAGAATTCCTGTTCCCCATTTACTTCAACTTCCTAGCGCATTATCTCTTTCCCCACTCCTCAAACCCCCTATTCAAAATGGTTCCCCATCCTCTAGGTCCTTTTAATCCTCGGTTTCCTGCCTTATTCCCAATACATTTTAC
The DNA here is from genome assembly GCA_004027475.1 of Anoura caudifer. Classification (NCBI taxonomy): domain Eukaryota; kingdom Metazoa; phylum Chordata; class Mammalia; order Chiroptera; family Phyllostomidae; genus Anoura; species Anoura caudifer. The sequence continues at coordinate 11,516 of PVKU01012711.1, read as the reverse complement.
CACACACGGGCCCAGTAGAGGGTATGGTACAAACAACTATCAATCAAAAGTTTGTCACATCCCATTTTGTAGGGTGGAGTTGTTGCTAGAAAGCAGCTGGCCAGCAGGATTGCATTGCCAAGCTTGTCCCACTATTCAGGGTTTGTATTTCAGAAGCAGGACTCCTCTTTTACTTGTCTCCCCCCTCCCCCATTCTCCAGTCAAATACCAAGGATTCTAGAGGTGGTGAGGTCACAAGATGGAAGAGACCTGGGTCCCTGAACCATCACATGGAGGGACACTTACATTGAAGTGCTATATAAGTGAACAGTGAGCTTCTATTATGTTAGGTCACTGAAATTTGGGGGGTTTGTTAGTTATAGTTGCTAGCATTATTTGAAATAATACAGAAATCATTTGTCTTTTTTTTTTTCTAGCTGCTCACCATATTAACTCCCTTCCATCTAGAGGGAGTTTCCCATTATAGGGCTCTTGATATTAAGCAAGTTAGATACTTCTCATGCAAGGGTTTGGGCATCTTACTTAGTTTCTGACAATCCAATGCTTTCCCACTTAAGATTTGAAATGTGGGAGATACAAAGATACATGATAATATAGAAGCTATTCACCATGGTTATATGACCTTGAGGACCCAGGGACAGTGGCCGCAAGGCCTAACAACCGTGGTTTTTATGTCAGTGTACTAACCAGAGTGTCCTTGTGTCATGTCCTTCACTGCGCTTTTCTTCTTATAGATTCATTTGCTTTTTCACTCTGCTGCAGCCTTCTTGACAATTCCTTCCTTTGGATAATTAATTTTCTTCTTTATATGTCCAGAATCAGTTTCCATCACATTATCTTTCCCATCTACACTGAACTCTGCTCCCAAACTAGACTCAATGGGATTTCCATTTATTAAGCACCTAGTCCATACCCAGCTCTGGGGTAGACACTTTTTATATGCCATCACATTTAATTTAATCATTCCAACTATTTGATAGGCTCAGTATTATATAATATGGTCATTTACAAAAGGAAAAAATTTCAGCTCAAAGAGATTAACTGATTTTCCAAGTCACACAGATTGTGAGTGTCACTTGGAATTCAGTTTTGATTGAATCAAAGCATGTTTTTCATTGCACCAGAAACCCTTCATCAAGTCTTAATTGTAGCAGTGCTTCTTTCTAGAGCCTCTTCTAGTATGTAACTGATTCTGGAAGTGAGGACTACACCTATATATACTTAATCCCTTCCTACATATAAAGACTTGTAAAGAAAGTTATGTTATTGTAGCTGTTTTCTTATTTTTTTAATTTTTTTAAAAATTTATTTACTGATGTTATCGAGTGAGAGGAAGGGGGTGGGGGAAGAGAAAGAGAGAGAGAGAGAGAGAGATTTGTTGTTCCATCCATTTATACATTCACTAGTTGCTTTTTGTATGCACCCTGACCAGGGATCAAACCTGCAACCTTGAGGTTTTGGGATAATGTTCTAACCAACTGAGCTACCTGGCTAGGGCTGTTGTATCTGTTTTCGAAGACTTCAAACAGTATGTGTTTTTCTTGTCCTTTTTGGTCTTTTCCTTCCATTTCTTTCCCTTCTTTCTTGCTTTCTCTTTCTTTCTTACACTCCTTTCTTTCTTCCCTCCCCTCCTTCCTGACAAAATAACAGCAGAGAGTACATGGCAGCATCACTTCATTCATCTCTCTTGCTGAATTTCCTTAGACTGCAGTGCAGTCTAAGATGCTTCTTTCCAACCTTCCTTCTTTCTCTCATTCACTCAGTCACACTTGCATCGATCATAAAGGTTGAAATTTTGGGACAGTTGGATGGAATGAACCATTCCCTAATTAGCTTTATTACTTTTGATGTTCCCAGTAAGTTCATCTCAAATGTCAACAACACCCTCAGGAAACTATAAATTTCCTGTGCTCCAGGAGGAAGAAGCTGTCTCTAGTGATGGAGCTGAGGGTAGGATAATTCCATTTTTCCACAGAAACTGGTGTAGGGAGAAACAAAGTTTCTTTAGTGATTGAATGAGTACTTTCCATGTATTAGGAACATAGAAATAAAAATTATAGAATCCTTACCCTAAACAAGTTTATAATCCAGGGAAGAGTCATACATGAATAATTTTTTCAGTTTCTAGGTGTTAACCTGAATTGCTTTAGAACAACATACCAAATGCTTAAAATCATCCATTATAATAGAAATAATTGTGAAATTAGCATAATTCATATAGCCTTTTGGACTTAGAGCAGAAATTATTTTTTTAAAAGAAGTTAGAAGCAGCTACTAATTTAAAAAGAAACATTTCTTAACCTGGCACCATGATGCTCATCTGAGAATTTTCTAAGTAGTTGGAACAGGACTAGGAAGGAGGAGAATGAGGGGAAAAAGCAAGAGTATTTCTTGTGTCTTGGCTGCATTTTAGCTTAAATTCAACTAAGTATCCAGAAATGGAGAGAATTGCTAAGGCTCTTTTGGTTAAAATGGGAAAGAGCATTCTCAAGGGTGGTAGAATCAGTCTGTTCAGAAGGCAATACTGGAACTGCTCTTGTGAGCTCAAAAACTCTGTAAATTCACATTCTTTTTCATACCTTCTACCAATCCAGTTAGGCATACCCAGTATATCACAGTTCTGAACACATATATCCCAAACCTATTAGGTGTGAGTACAAGCAGAATTGGAGTGTAATGTGGTGGGAAGGGTGAAGTCAGATAAACCCAAACAAGAAATTTTAATGCAACATATCAAGCAGATATTCAAAGAAGTAGTGGAACACAAAAGAATGCTGTAATTTTGTGGGATGGAATGCATGTTGGAGTGGCCGAGGAGGCGGCACGGCAGACAGTGACCCCAGAGTAATACCCATGTTGCAGCCTATGGGACTGCATCGCTACTACCCGGCCAGTCCCAAAGACCTGCTGCTGCCACCATGTGCATCGAGGTTATGAAGGTGATTGCTGGTGAGACTGGATTGGAAAAAATTTCATGATCTTTATATGTATGTATGTACATATATATTTTAAAATTTTGCATTTGAATTAAAGTGCCATGAGAAAATTTGCATATTGCAAGGTGGTCCTAGCCACCTCCTTGATTTGGGTGCTGTTGGATATGTTCCTGATGCTTTACTTCAGTGAATGCAACAAATATGATGAAGCAAAGGAGAGAGGACTTCTTGTTGGGGATGTTCTAGAGCCAGCACAGAAGCCTCATTAAGGTCTTGGAGAAATGAGGAAACCACTCCTTATTACTAAAAAGGATCAAGAAAAGATGAAAGAGATGTTTAAAATCAATCAGTTCAATTTAATGGCAAATGAGAGGATTGTTGGGTTAGAAGGGTGTAAAACAAAGGTGTATCCAGATAATATTCCTACAAGTGCAGTGATTATTTCCCACAATGAGGCTGGGAGCACATTTCTGTGTGCAAGAGACTTTTTGAGAACACCTCTGGAGAGTTATATGAAAAAATTAAAAGTACCAGTTCATGTAATTCAAATGGAACAGCATTCTGGATTGATCAGAGCTATCATAAAAGGAGCTACTGTGTCTAAAGGCCAAGTGATCACTTTCTTAGATGCCCACTGTGCGTGCACAGTGAGGGGGCTAGAACCTTTCTTAGCTAGGATCAATCAAGACAGGAAAACGGTGGTATGTACTATCATTGATATGTTCAGTGATGATACTTTTGAGTACATGGCAGATTCTGATATGACTTATGGTAGATTCAACTAGAAGCTCAGTTTTCACTGGTAACCTGTTCCCCAAAGAGAAATGGATAGAAGGAAAGGTAATCAGACTTTTCTTGTCAGAACACCTAAAATGGGCAGGAGGCCTTTTTTCAATAGACAGAGATTACTTTCAGGAAATTGGAACATATGATGATGGAATGGATATTTGGAGAGCAGAAAACTTCTAAGTTTCTTTTAGGATTTGGTGGTTTGGAGAAACTTTGGAGATTGTTACTTGCTCACATGTTGGACATGTGTTTTGGAAAGCAACACCTTATACATTTCCGGGAGGCACAGGACAGATTATTAATAAAAATAACAGATGACTTGCAGAAGTGTGAATGGATGAATTCAAGAATTTCTTCAATATAATTGGTCCAGGTGTTACAAAGATAGATTATGGAGATACAGCTAGCATCAAGAATTGGTCTAAGACACAAACTCTAATGGAAACCTTTCTCTTGGTACCTAGACAATATTTATCTTGATTCTCAAATTCCACATCACTATTTCTCTTTAGGAGAGGTAAAAAACATGTATTCTATGTGGTTATTACATTCACACTTATATATCAAAATCAGTAGAGGTTAAACTTCCAACAGAGGAGTCCTTTCATATTAAAATTACATAACCAGCCCTGGCTGGTGTGGCTCAGTGGATTGAGTGCCGGCTGCAAACCAAAGGGTTGCTGGTTCAATTCCCTGTCAGGGCACATACCTGGGTTGTGGGCCAGGTCCCCAGCAGGGGGCACGCAAGAGGCAACCACACACTGTTTTTCTCCCTCTCTTCTTCTTTCTCTAAAATAAATAAAGAAAGTATTAAAAAAATAAAATTACATATCCACAAGTTTGGGAAAATTCTTGTTAGTTGACACAGTCTACCTTATAACTTGAAACTTTGTTAATTTTTTTATCATGTTATATTTTTCTTAAAATAAGAATGCTCTACCCTACAAAAAAAAAAAGAAAGAAAAGAAAATGTGTTGCATATTAGAAGGAAGGGAATTAATGCCATCAGGAAAAGCAAGACATGAAGGGAGTGTTCTTGGAGAAAGTTAAGGATATCTAGTGGGCCACATGGGGAGGTTAGGGGAAAGCCTCAAATGAAGGACTAAACTGATAGAAGAGAGAATAGAAAGCAACTGGTGGTCTGAGAAGCAGAACTGGCTTTACAGGGCTGAACAAGGTGGAAGACTGGGAGGTGGAAGTAAAGGAGGAGCAGGCTGCTGGGCAGACGACTGGGAAAAAGAAGAATCTAAGAGGAAGAAAGACAGAGAACTGGTTAGGGAAGAAGAATCTCTAAGAACCACTAAGGCTTTTTTGGCTGAAAAAGACAAAAGGACCCTTAGGGTGGAGGGTCAGGGTAGCATGTTCAGCAGTAGCAGGAGCAACATAAATGATTCTAGTGAGACCAACAAGTCAAAAGTGGTCTACTGATGAGACACTTGGGTGGCACTTTCTGCAACTCAGGTAACCAGAGAAAATGTAATGCTCACGTACATAGATTGCCCCAATAAAAGGTAGACATTGACAAAAGCTATAAATGAGGAACAAAAAGCAGATGGGAATTTAGAGAAAGAAGAGGCTGCTTATAATGGGAAATTGTGGAAATGCTTTGTGGAAGAAATGGTGTTTGGAATTTGGACATGCAGAGATTGGAATAGCAAGGAACATCGAGACTACGCAGTGATCTAGTATAATGTATTGAATTGTATCCCCAAATAAGAGTGTTCAAGCCCTAATCCCTTGTATCTGTGAATGTGACCTTATATGGAGAATCTTACACAGCAATCAAGTTAATGATCTCCAGATGAGGTCATCCTGTACTGAGGGTCGGCTCTCTAAATCCAAAGACTGGTATCTTAATAAGAAAAAGGAGAGGCAGAACACAGACATGGAGACACCAGGAAGAGGCCATTGAAGACTGAGGCATAGATTGAAGTTATACTGCCACAAGCCATGGAGCACCAGGAAGCACCAGCAGCTGGAAGAGGCAAGAAAAAAATTCTACCTCAGAGCCTTTGAAAGGAGAATAGCTCTGCCAACACTTGGTTTTGGACTCGAGGCCTCCAGAACTGAGAGAATAAATTATTGTTGTTTTAAGGAATAATTTTGTGGTAATATGTTATAGTAGCTCTAGGAAACCAATACTGGTATGATTTTTGTGACTTCTGCCAGCAACTGTAGGTAGTTTGTGAACAGAATTGGAGTGATCCAAAAGAAGGGGTGACCCAGGACTGGGCCTTAGCATGGAGATATTGATGGAAACATAGGGGCCCAGAGAGACCAGAATGCTAGAGTAGGCAGAAATTAAATATTTACACTGAAGGAATTGAAAATTTGTATTGAGGGCATGGACGAGATGCAGTATGAGAAAGAGTGTGGGAAAGGAGGTGGTAGAGAGAACCACCAGGTTTCAGCTCCTGGAAATGGAGCAATTCTTAGTGATTATAAGGCCCAGCATGTGGATGAGTGAAGTGGAACAGAGTTGAAACCCTTCACGTTGAGGAAGCTGAGGCATTCTGAGGCCAGGAAGTCAGAATATCAGCATGAAGTCTGGATGGTCTCTCCGAGAAGGGTGGTAGAAGGCAGATGTGATGGTTGATTTTCTGACAGTTTGGTTGGGCTAACAGATGGCCAGATAGCTGGCAAAACATTTTTGGGTATGTCTGTCAGGGTGTCTCTGGAAGAGATTAGTATTTGGTTTAGTAGACAGGGTAAAAAGGCGCTCGCTCACCAATGCAGGTGCACATTATCAATCCACTGAGGGCTTGAATAGAACAAAAAGGCAGAGGAAGGCCAAATCCCCACTCTCTACTTGAGCTGAGACATCTATCTTATCCTGGCCTTGGACATATATGCTTCTGGTTCTAGGGCTTTAGGACTCAGATCCAAACTTACATGATTACCCCTTCAGCCCTCCTTTCCTAGACCTTTGGACTTAGACTGAATCACACCACAGGCTTTCATAATTTTCCGGCTTGCAGACAGTGGATCATGAGACTTCTCAGTCTCCATTACCATGTGAGCCAATTGCTATAATAAATCTCTCTCTATATACTAATGGTCTGTTTCTCTAGAGAACCCTGAATAATACAACAGGGAAAAGCGGGGGAAGCAAGCCTAACGTGAACATCTCAGAAGTGAGAGGAAGGTGGATTGTAAAGGTCAGGGAATGCTGAAAGGGTGGTAACAAAAGATGGCAAAACCTCAAAGGAAGAGCAGCCCAGCAATGGTGGAAGAATGGTCTGGAAGTGCCTCTTGAAAAAGGGACAGGTCAGCCCTGCTCATTTCCCACAGAATCCAAGCAATCAGAAAAGATGAGGATTTTCCAAGATAACCTGGAAAATGTGTATGGTCTGGGGAATACAGTGTTCCAGTTTTTAATAACAAGTTTAACTGGAATTTAAGTCAGGGTTTTTGTGACTCAATTACATAGTCTGAGAAACACAGTCTAGCACACACACACAAAAGTGAATTTATAGTACTTCATTCTTTATCCTTCAGTTTTTAAAATAAAACAGTAAGGGGAGATATACATTCAGAATGCATGAGAAATATCTTAAAAACCCTTTCTACTTACACGGATGGCAATCACTTTCCCAAATTTCCTCTGTTCCACATCCTTTACTCCTAACCACCCAACACTCTCTGAAAGACGACACCTGAATTGCACTAAGTGTAATTGCCTCAGAGTCCCATCTGTTGGCTCTGAAATTCATTGCCAAATTTGCATGGAGGTCACACCACTCAAGGGCTTCTCTCAGCTGAGCTGGAGCAGGTACACTGTGGTCCAGGACTCCTCAACATCCTTGCCCAACTTTCCTTCAGCCAGCACAGAAGTCTATGCAGCTGCCACACCCTACTTTCTTCCAAGTGTCCTTGACTGGGGGGTCAGACTTGCATTGCAATCTAAGTGCTCCCAGACTTTCCCAGGTGGTTCCCCCTAATTGATTTCTTTCATCTTTAATTCCCCTCTTGGTAGCTTGTCAGAAGATCCAGACCAACATACTCTCCCGAATTTACTTCTTCCTTCCATTGCACCCCTTCTTTCTGACAGTGGTAACTGACTAGGATACAATTGCCAGATCAGAGTGACTCCTGTCTCAAAATGGAGAAAAACTCAAACATAGCAACCCAGGAAGAGGGCTTATGAATGGCAAAACATCCCAGGGCATGGGATTCTAGAGGGCCATTACTGGATAATTCAACCCTCCTTCAACTCCCACCCACTCCAGGCTGGGACTTGCACCTGAGGTGAGAGGAATAATATTGTAGATCTATAGAACTACGTATGGAGTACCCATAGGTAAGGCACTAGGACAGTGAGGAGGAAAAATGGCAGGATGGGGAAGAAGGGTAGGCGGGGTGAGCTAGATAGGAGGGGCACTAAGTTCCGTTGACTAGTCATCTATGGATCTCTCTTGTTGGGCTTTCAAAGTTAAGAAAAAAAATCCTTGTTTCCCTGAGGAACCAATACTTACCCTCGTCTAAGCAGAGAGGGGATCAGGGTAGACTGCTTTGAGGAGATGATGCCTGAACCAGGTATCATAGGTGTAGAGGAGGATATTTGTAGCAGAAAACCTCCAGAACCACATGCAATTGCCTATTTGCTAGCTCAATTCAATTCCACAAATACATTCTGAAGGCCTCCTATGTGCTGGGACTGGTTCCAAGTGCAGGGGCCACGGTGGTGAGCGAGCCAGCCATGGTCCCTGCCCTCTGGCTTGGAAATCTACCTGAGGAAAGAGCTAAACAATCTTAATATGGTGTAAGATGTGCCACTGGAGAGGATCTACACAGCACTTTAGGACAAAAGAGTCCCACTGCCTCCAGCCTCAAACAAGCCCCAGTTTCTGAACATGGTAAAATTCTTCACAATCTTAACTCCATTATTGCTTTCCAGTCTCATTTACCACTGTTCCTCGACAAGCTGGGGATACAACCGTGTTTGTGTGAATCTGAATGTGCCAGGCCTTTGATCACACTGCTCATGTTCCCTGGCATATAGTTACCTTCTCAGAGATGCTTTCCTCAACACACCCAGCCTTGCCCAAATTCTGCCCAGTGCTACCAGGCCAGTCCCTTGTCCTTAAGCAGGGACCCAAATGCGGAGCCAACAGTACTCACTATGCAGTCAGGCAGATGCAAGTGGGCTTTGTCCAGCTACATGACTCCAGGCTTTGGACCCTTGGTGTCCCTAAATTAGCTACGTGAACCATTCCTAGAAGCATAGTAAGTACTGGTAGATAGTTCTTAGCAGATAGTAGGTGCTCAAAAATGTTTGCTGAGTTGAACTGCATTAATATTGAAGTCCCAGGCCAAAGTTTAGACTTTATGAAGGCCCTGGTTATGAGCTGGAGTTCAGAGGGGATAATGATCACCTTTAGCAGTTTTCTGTGGCTAAAAATGTGAAATACATTTTGTTTTTTGCCTTGAAGACCTGCCTTTTTGTTGCGGAAATATATGGACAAGCTCCCAACAGTTCGGTTCTAAATTCCCTGAGAAATGATTGTCAAACTCAGAAAGCATCAAAATCATCTAGAGGTCATCTGCTGAAACAGATCCCTGGCTGCACCCCTAGAATTTCCCATTCAGTAGGTCTGGTACGGAGTCTGGGAATTTGCAAGTTTGCATTTCCAACTCCCTCCTGGGTTATGCTGAAACTGCTGGGCCCATACTTTGAGAACCACTCATTAGCGGTTAAGAGGCCGGTACTCAGTAAGTGACACATACATGCGTTTCAATTCTGGCTCCACCACATCTTTAGTCTTGATCATATCACTTTACCGCTTTGTATTTCATTTACCTTACCTGTGAAATCAGGACAATAAGCTAATGCAAGTGCTTAAAGCCACACACTTGGTCCTGCGTTCAATAAATGTTGGTTAATTCATTATTTACTTATTTTCTGGAGCAAGTGGGATGAGAAAACTAGAGGTCTAGGGTCTGAGAATAGCAAAGACCATGGTCATCTTCTGTGTGTAGCAAGCAAGGTACAAGATCGGGGGTCCACTCCCAATTCTCTGGATGACGCTGCAGGGCAGACTGGGATCGGGAACTCGAGGCCTTCCTCCCAAGCACCCTCCCTCCCAAGCACCCTCCCAAGCACACTCGGCATTCCAGCTCACAGACTCCCTACGTCCCGCCGACCTTGCGCAGGCGCAGACCTCGTTGTGCTCATGCTAGACGCGCTCGCGTATTTCGGCGACCTGCTCGGGGGCGCGCCGGCAGAGTAAATATGGCGGCGGCAATGCGCGTGCTGGCGGCTGGAGCAAGGCTCAGCCATGTGGTGAGCGGTCTCCGCGTCGCCGCCCGCAGCCTATGTAGCCAGCCAGTGTCCGTTAACCAGCGCATAGAAGACAAGCGCCGCGCCGCGCTGATGGGAGGGGGCCAGAGCCGCATTGACGCCCAGCACAAGCGAGTAAGTCCAGGAGGGATCGAACCCATCCCGCCCCGGCGTTCGCGATCTATCACAACGTGCCAGTCCCGCGGCGCCCGAGACCTCGCGACCAATCCGCACGAAACTGGGGAGGGGCGGGGGCGAGATTGTTCACCTTGAACTTGTTGCTTACCTCCAAGAGGCCAGTAACTGGAAGAAAGCACTATTGTGCTTTATCACTTTCTGCTTTACGCTGGGAATTTTAGGCGGACCTGGCTGGGCTCCAGCTGGCTTACCACTTAACAGCTATAAACTTTTGGACAAGTTACTAATCTTTAGGAGTCAGTTTATTCTAAACAGAAGATGGTAATAATACTCTATTCACAGTCTCGTTAGAATAGAGATAGTGAAGCAATGATACTCAATTTTTAAAAATTCATCTTATTCTTCTCATTCCTTGTGAGAGAATGGTTCTTGGTCCATTATGGAAGCAGTAAAATCAAGGTATATGGCAGATAAAGTAACATAGGCAAACTCTCACGTTAACCTGGGGTGGGGTAGGGTGTGGTGCATGCAGGATACTTGTGGAACTCTGCCCCCAGAACACCTTTAGGGTCTCAGGGTGTCAGCGTGCATCGACCCGCTGGTTAGGACAGGCATGTATCCAAAGCAGGTGGTTTTTCTGGGAGTATTTATGTTAGTTTATATGTTTGGCGGGAGTGAGCATCTGAAGCACTGCTACGCACTGACCAGGTGGTGACGGAGATATGTTTGGTGAGCTAGTTAGTAGCAGAGGTAACAGAGGCCCAAATGGGTTGGCTACCTGGGACTTGCGTCCCTGACACGGTGAGTCTGGACCGATTTGCTGGATGCAGTGCAGAAGTGAAATTCTTAGAGGTGAAGGGCGCTGAGGCACAGCTCACAAGTGTGCAGGAGGTGACTAGGGTGAAAGGCTGGTTTCTTCAGTGAGGAGATTTGAACCAGCCCTTTAAGTCTAAATTGAATGTTGATTTAGATGTAAAATTCCCATTTGACAAAGGTCTACAGGTGATAGTTTCTTTTTGACTTTGGGGAATGAGATGTAAACTAGGTTGATGGTGTGTGGTGCCAGGAGTGCTTTCCCTCCCTCCTCTTGATGCAGGGTGCAGCCAGGAGGGGGGCCCCCAAAATAGGGATTTGGAATGGGCCCAGAACTCACAGTGTCCAGGAAATATTAGAGGGACATATGGGATGTCCTCACCCCTTCCCCCACAGGTATGACTTGGGGGAAGGGACACATGGAGCAGGGACATGAAGAGCTGCTAATCCATGGCATGGTCACTTAACATATCTATAGCCTTTGGCTGGTAGCTTAGATGTGTTAAATAGCTGTGAACCATGCTCTGAGCCAGAGAGATGGAAAGGACTCCCCCCAAGAC
>PVKU01012710.1:0-33559 GCA_004027475.1 Anoura caudifer | reverse complement strand
CCAACTTATACCACATATAAAAATAAATTCAAGATGAGCAAAAGGCTTAAATGTATGTTGCAACACTATAAAAGCCCCGGAAGATAAAATAAGGAGGAAAATCTCAGGAAAATATTGCTGCTTGTAAAGATCCCATGAAGCAAAATTTTCACCAATATATCTCCTAGATCAAGGGACATAAAGGAAAGAATAAACAAATGGGACTTCATCAAAATAAAAAGCTTCTCATACCTATGGAAAACATCAGCAAAATGAAAAGGGGATCAACCGTATGGGAAAATATATTTGCAAATGATACAAGGGTATCATTTGTAAATGGCAAGGGTTTGATCTCCAAAAATATAAAGAACTCAAACAACTCCACTCCAAAAAGACAAACAATACATTTTAAAAAAATGGGCAAAGAACATGAACAGACACTTCTTCAAGGAGGACATACACAGGGCTCATAGGAATATGAAAGGACACTCAATGTCACTAGCCATCAGAGAGATGCAAATTAAAACCACAATGACATACCACTTTATGCAAGTCAGAATGGCCATCATAACCAAATCAACAAACAAGTGTTGGAGAGCACATGGAGAAAAGGGAACCCTAGTGCTCTGTTGGTGGGAATGCAGACTGGTGCAGCCATTGTGGAAAACAGTATGGAATTTCCTCAGAAAACTAAAAATGGAACTGCCTTTTGACCCAGCAATTCCACTGCTTGGATTATAACCTAAGAGCCCTGAAACATCAATCCAAAAGATCTTATGCACCTCAATGTTCACAGCAGCACAATTTACAATAGCCAAGTTTTGGAAGCAACCTAAGTGCTTATCAGTATATGAGTGGATCAAAAAATTGTGGTACATTTACACAATGGTACACTATGGAACAAAAAGGAAGATGGGACTCCTACCTTCCACAACAGTGCGGATGGAACTGGAGAGTATTATGCTAAGTGAAATAAGCTGTACAGTGAAAGACAAATGCCATACAATCTCACCTATATGAGGACCTAATGAACAAAACAAACAAAAGAGCAAAATAGAACCAGAGGCATGTAAACATGGAACAAACTAATGGCAACTACAGGGGCGGGCAATGGTGGATAATAGTGGCAAGACAGGGATGGGACTAGTCAAAGGACACTTATGAATGACCCCAAAACATGGACGACATTGTGGGGATTGACTATGAGAGTGGATGGTGGACAGGTCAGGGGAGAATAATGGGTAATATTGAGACAAGTGTAATAGAACAATAGAAAAAAGAATAAAACCTCTTAGATACAAACAACAGTGTGTTAATTACCAGAGGCAAGAGGGGCTGGGAAAGTATAAGGGGGCGTAAAGGGGATAAGTGCTGATGTAGGGAGATTTAAAGTGGTGGAGAGACAATACTATTGTACAGATGATGTGTTGTAGAATTGTACCCCTGAAATGTATACAGCTTATTTATCAATGTCATCCAAAACTTTCCATAAACCTATAAAAACATTCCCAAATTATATGATTAATATTTAGAGTTACATATTCATTCCTATATATTTAGCAGACAGGAAATCTAGTCAGTCATTTGAAAGTCATCTCAATCTGATGAGAGTTGAAATAATCAGGTACTAAATTGTAAATGAGGTCCTACATTACATAAATATTTATTTAAGCATAGAATATGACTCACTGATATTTAGCGAAGCAGCTCTTTTGTTATAAAGCAGTTTATTCATTATCCATTCCACAAGTTTTTATTATTATGTGCTAGGCACTGTGCTGCATGCTAAAAAGACAACAGAGAATGAAACTTACAGGATCCCTTGCCCTCATGTGGCTTAAAGACTAGTGGGTCAGAAAGATAATGAACCAACTAGATTTTTTTTTTCAGAATATTTTTTCTTCTTGTTATTGTTGATCAATTACACTTATTTCCATTTTCCCCCATTACTCTCCCCTACCCTACCCACCCCCACCATCCACATTCAATCACTACCCCCCGTTGTCTTTGTCCATGGGTCCTTTGTTTTTTTTTTTTTGTTTTTTTGTTTTTTTTTTAATTGATGTTCTTGCACAGTTTTCTATCTTTTAACTCCCCTTTTGTACATGTTCTTTGAAGACCATTCCCCTTTTTTTCCCCTTTATCCCCTTCCTCCTCCCCTCTGGTGACTGTCAGTTTGTTCTTTATTTCTATGTCCCAGGTTATATTTTATTGCTTGTTTGTTTTATTGATTAGCTTCCACTTATAGGGGAGATCATATGGTATTTGCCTTTCACTGTCTGCTTTATTTCACTTAGCATCATGCTCTCTAGTTGCATCCATGCTGTCACAAAGGGTATGGGCTCCTTCTTTCATTCTGCTGCATAGTATTCCATTGTGTAAATGTACTACAGTTTTTTGATCCACTTATTTACTGATGGGCCCTTAGGCTGTTTCCAGCACTTGACTATTGTAAATAATGCTGCTATGAACATTGGGGTGAATAGGTTCTTTTGAATTGGTGTTTCGGGGTTCTTAGGTTGTAATCACAGCAGTGGAGTTGCCGAGTCAAAAGGTGGTTCCATTTTTAGTTTTCTGAAGAAATTCCATATAGTTTTCCACAGTGGCTGCACCAGTCTTCATTCCCACCAACTGTGTACTAGTGTTCCATTTTCTCCACCTCCCTGCCAGCACCTGTTGTTTGTTGATTTGTTTATAATATTCATTCTGACCTGTGTGAAGTAGTATCTCATTATGGTTTTAATTTGCATCTCTCTGATAGCTAGTATTGCTGAGCATCCTTTCACATATCCCTGGGCCTTCTGTATGTCCTCCTTGAAGAAGTGTCTGTTCAGGTCCTTTGCCCATTTTTTAAATTGTATTGTTTGTCTTCTTGGTGTGGCATTGTGTGAGTTCTTTATATATTTTGGAGTTCAAACCCTTGTCCAAGGTATCATTGGCAAATATATTTCCCATAGAGTTGGTTCCTTTTTCATTTTCTTGATGTTTTCTTTAGCTGTGCAGAAGCTTTTTAATTTGATGTGAAGCAGTCAGATAATTTTAAGTGCTATTAAAAGACATAGCTATCTCTGATATTTTACTGCCTATGTTTTCCACTAGGTCTTCTATGTTATCCCAGCTTATATTTAAGTCTTTTATACATTTTGAGTTTAATCTGGTGCATGGTGTAAATTAGTGGTCTAATTTTATTTATTTATTTATTTTTTGTATGTACCCGTCCAGGTCTCTCAACACCATTTATTTATCTCTTATAAATAGTAACAGAGACTTACAATCTATTGGATGATCATTATTTTATCCATGACAAGCTATAATCCACATATGTGGATGTATTCTGAAATACATTTTTACCACTGCTTAAAGCACCAGTGTCAAAGTATACAGGATACATTGAGAATAATAATTTCTCCAGGACAGAACAGGTTTCAGGCTAGTTATATAAACTATTTTGTTTCTGGGAGCAATACAATTGTGCAACTAGGTGATTTTTGGATCACCCAGCACTCCAAAAGGAAAAGGTGAACTGATCAATACACTCAGTGCCTCTGGCCTCTGGTTATACCCACATGAGTGAAGTATTGTTCCCCACTTTGGACTCATGGGATCTTATCTTCCAAAAACTGATACAGGTGTGGTGCTTTTATCAATATCAATGCGGGTTTTTTTGTTATTGATAGTGCTTTTTTAACCACAAATGCAAACTTATTTACAAGCTTTCCAAATATATTAGAAAAATAAAGCATATTGAGTTCAGAAGATAATTTATCAATTTTTTATTGAAGAAACAAAGTATAAATGCATGAATTTATTTTATACACTTCATTGAGACCCCATGTTACAATCCAAAGACATTAAGGTGAGTATGATTCCCAGATGTCATGAAGGAGCTAAGGAGACTTTTTTTTTAAAGTACAATATTGTTACATAACAGTTTTCTTTCCCCTTTGTTACCAACCCTGCTAGTTTGTTGCTGACAGCTATTCAGTAGTCAGTCAACAATAATGGGAAACCATTGTTTAATTCATGTTTTAGTAAGCTGGAATGCAAAAAGGAGTATTTGAATCTTGGAAACAAGTCTCAACAGAAAGACTTGACCATATCATTAATCACCATGAAACCTCAGGCCATAGGAACCTACAAACTAGACTAACATTTATCTTTGGATTCAAATAAAGCAACTCATTATCTTAAGTCAGCTTTGGAAATAGCTTTAAATGTCAACACTTCCATCCATAAAATGGAACAATTAACAGTAAGCTTTCAGATTCTCATTCAACTGGTTCAAACAACTCTAAAAACTGCTTACATTGATCATTACAATTGCTAAATACCATGTACATCAAGGCTTCTAGGCTGACTCATTAATACCATATCAAATCAATATTTTATTTCCAATATTTTATTTCCATTTTCTGGATTGGATTTCCACTCCAGAGAAAACTGTATTCAGGACTGACATCTGGAATGAACATGAAACTTATCATAAGGAATTTGGTTTGCTCAGAGTGTGGAATTAAGCAATTAAAAGGAATTCAATTAGTTACATGGCAGATCAGCTTTTATTTTCCAACCATGCCAAAAAAAAACCCTTCAAACAGTGAGAGAAACTGGAGCTTCCTTCTAGTGCTAAAGTTATTAATGCCATTGTGCCTCTCTGACAATATTGTAGGCTCATCTTAGCCTGCCTCTCTTGTCTCCTTTTTGCCAACTTCCCAAATCCCTTCTCAATGCCTGTAGAGGTATAAGGAAAATGCACCCTGGACTCAGGTCTAGATTAGGCATATGTAGAGATGTAGTGTGTTTTTTAGGTAATAAAAAAGCAAATAATCACAAAAGACCTGCACGCCTTTCTGACCTGATAGTCTCCATGTTAATAGTCAAAATAGTTTCCAAACACAGTCAACTCTGTCCTTACCATCTTTTCAATTAACACCAGTTCACCAAATCTCAAAGGAAAGTTCATGATAAGGGCATTTTGTAAAGTTTATACAGGCCCAGCCCTCAAGGAACTCTCCATCAGAATACAATACTATAGTTAGCAATTACACAGATATATGGATAGTATAATGCTAAAAATATAAAATAGAAACAGCTGGTAATTATTAAGCTCTTATTATATACTAGATACTATGTTAAGTGATTAATATATATGAGTTATTTCTTTTGATTCTTGTAATAACCCTATGATGTAAATCCTATTGATGTTCCCATTTTACAGATTAGGAAAATAAGGCACAAAAATGTAAAGTAATTTACTCAAGGCCACATAGCTAATAAATGACAGAACTGGGATTTTATCTGAGGGACTCTGCTTCTACATCCTACACTCTTCTCCCTGCATCCCTCCAATTCTTACAATGATATAATGCATTGCTACCCACATACAGAAGCATCAAAACAATATATCACATACACTAATAAGTAAATTTGTAGCACATGTCCCATCTGAAATAAGGAAAGCTAATTTAATGCTTCACTCCTATCTTGTCTTCTTCTCTCCTCCCAATGGATATTTTTTCTTCTCAGTTTCCTCCCATCATCTTGACTCCCTGTTTTCTGACAACATTTTTTTTTTTATTTCTGTCCTTGAACTTAAACACTTGTGTTCACCATTCTTGATGTCTTAATGCCCTGGTGGTATCAATGTGTTTTACAAAAATT
This sequence comes from Anoura caudifer, assembly GCA_004027475.1. Taxonomy (NCBI): domain Eukaryota; kingdom Metazoa; phylum Chordata; class Mammalia; order Chiroptera; family Phyllostomidae; genus Anoura; species Anoura caudifer. The sequence continues at coordinate 27,919 of PVKU01012710.1, read as the reverse complement.
GATCAATGCCTTCTGTGCATTTTACATGTTTTCTAAAATTCGTTTCAGTCATTGCCATTTGTATTTCTTCTTGCTACCTGGCACCATATAACTTTTCTTACAAATGAACCGATAAATATAGTATCCATAATATTTTCCAATTTCAGCCATGCAAGTCTAGTAACAGGCTTTCATGGGCTCTGAAATAAGCATTTGTGCACTCAACCACTTGCTTTAGTATATAATTATAAACATTAGCACTCCGTATTCTGCACCATGCCTTAGTTTGTATAGAGTATTTAATTGATAAGAGTCATGTCATGCCTGATTCTTTCCCTAGTATTTGGTGAATACACTATTATAAAGCTATGGAAGGGGTTTCTTAGCTGAATTACTTAAGGAGTTACATGTCAAAAGTTGAATCTACATGTTTGTACAGTTGAATAATCCCCATTTGGACAGGCAGCTAGAGGTGATGAAAGGCCCTGCTATTAAAATCTATATTTGTAAGGTCCATTTATGAAGCTCTTCCTAAAACATACTTCTAGGCATTGACTTCCTAGACCATAAAAAAGACATGCTTGCAGCATATCATAGTTGTTAAGAGCTTTGGCAACTAATTTAAATTTTAATCCCAGCTCCACAATTTACTGATTGTGACCTTGAACAAGTCACTTTACCTCCTTAGATGTTAGTTTTTTTATTGATATCTGGAAATGTTAAATGACCTGCTATATAAAAGGTAGTTGTAAAATAGTAGAGATGCAATAAATGGTAGTTATCAGCCACCATACAGCTTGCCAATTCTACAAAGTTATTCTACCTTGAAGATTTAGGAAAAGGGACATTAGAAGTCTGTCCAGAAGGTATAAAGCCATGTAATGTGAAAAATAGAGAAATTTATTGAGAAAGATATAACATACAGGAAACATTGTACATAGGATAAGGACACCTCAGTCCTCTTCAAAGTAGGCACCTTGGGACCTCACATCGTTCTCCCAATCACCCTCAGCTACCTTGTCATATTACCCTGAATCTCATCAATGGTCTGAAATCTCTTCCCTTTCAAAGGCAATTTTAGTTTTGGGAAAAGCCAGAAGTTGTAGGGCACCACATCTGGGTCCTAGGGGGCTGAGTCACCTGGGTTATTTGCAATTTTGCCAAAATCTCTGCATTAAACAAGATTGCAAGAGTGGCCACATTGTTGTGATGAAGCTACTAATCACCAGTTGCCCATAGCAGTGGCCTTCTGAATCATCTGAATAGTTTCCACAGAGGAATGTTCAAGATTAATGCAAAATTTAATGCAGATTTGCTGCTGTCCTTTTGTTGCTCTCAGTCATTTTGAATGTGATGGCCACACAGCACACATGCTCACTCAGTGGCATCTGCCACCTCCAGTGACTAGTACTGTGAAGTATTCATTGTTCTCACATGTGCATTCCAGTACACTCTTCTGGGTGCCTGGTTACTTCAATGTCAGGCAAACCATATTTGTTGTATTAAAAATGGCTGGACTTTTTCCAGACAGGCCTGGTATATAGGGCAGAGAGCAAGTTTTATGCCACCAGTAGCTCCAAAAACAGTTTTAGGAATCCCCTAAGGTAAAGGGAGAAAGTGAGGTCCCTATGTTTGCTATTTGGTCTAGTCTCATTCTGTTGATATCATAATAGATAGGAGCACATTTTTGGCATTCAGAATAAAAGGCAGGAGGAAGAAATTACAAGAGAGTGAACACACATAACAAATGGTCTTAATTTTCCCTATAATGAAACAATGAAAGTGGATCATTTAAATATTTCATTGGGAAATCTAGTAGCTCTCACATTAACACATGCAAAACAATGACAACTTTAGCATGATTATAGAATGAGAATGTGAAAATGCAAATGCCAAGGGGAAAATCAGCAGCCTTATTTTTTATTATTATTAATTTTCTTTGTTGAATTCTAGAGTTATTTTGTTTAAATTCAATGTTTGTATGTAATCTTGCCTATGTTTGGCATTCTTCATTAACAATGGTTCAGCAGAACATAAACAAAATCTAGTAATTACGGCTGTAGCTACAATGTTCATTAAGACTCAAAAGTAGACAATGGAAATGGTTGTTTAATCATTGAAATTCAAAGAATAAAAATATCTCCCCATTACCCTTTTGTTGAACCTCACCCAGTGTAAGAGAATTACAGCTGAATGAAACAATGAAGATGTGTGTCTCCTTTTAAAATATTTTTAAAGGTGAAAAACAGATTGTCCAAAGCAAGTTTGGTACTGATGAGTTTTCTTCATTTGGTAAATATTGCCTACCAGTTGTTGACATACAAGACCAGTGAAAATATGATTGTAAGAGATGTAATAACAGCTCCCTCTCCATATTTCATTAATTCTAAAATGCACTTCAACAAGTGTTAAGTACTTTTTCATGCCTCTTACTAAAAGATTTCAGTATATTTTGAGCAGCTGCACCTAAAAGATGATAAAGGAACATAGCTGTGTTTTACTGTAATATACTGCAATGGCAATCTTATGCCATTACATGTAGAGCTCACTTAATCATTAATTCAGTATTTTGGTGCATACTTATTGAGGGCCTAATATGTGCTGGGGAATCACTGGTGAATCTCAGTGATGTGATCCAAGAATTCATAGAACTTGCAGTTTGGTAAAAATGAACAATAAAGGAGTAAACAAATGGAAGGTGAAAGATGGTGGGAGAGTGAATGGAAGCCACGCTACTTCCTCCAAGGACCAATCCAGAATTATAACTAAATTGTGTAGAAATCACCCAGAACAAGCAACTGAACAATAGTGAGAGAGAAGACTTATAACCTTGGGTAGACAGAAGAATCAGATTCAGCACAACCTGACTGATAAGGAGTGCAGTGGAGACTTGAGAAATATGGCTAGGAGCCCCCAGGTGGCAGCACTGAAGGGATAATTACATAACTGGTTGGATCTCCCTGAGAAGTGTGTGGTCTAAACCATAAGATGGGATCCCCAGCCTAAAGTACCAGAGCCCAAAAACTACACAAATAACAACCAGTGACAAAAAGCGACAGGGTTGCTTCCTGCCAGACAAGGATGGCCGTAGATGCAAAGAGCTGTTTAAAGGGCCAATGGACAAATTTCCATTTGTTGTCACTTACCCTGGGCTCTGGCAAAGATGGGATGTCTTGCAGCCTGTCAAGGCTGGTTAGATTCACTTGAGATTTGGGTGTATGGAAGAAAAGTCATGGAACTGTGGGGATACTTGCCATGCCTTTATTCAAGGGTGAGTAAGCCATGCATACTGCAAGCTGTGTGTCCCCCTGCATGTTTCTGCCTGTCACTGCATATCACCTGTCATCCAGCATGGCACCTCAGCCTGGCACCTACCTCCTTAAATACTAGAATGCAGATAAAGCTGGCAGGGTGGCAACAGACCTTATGCAACAGAGCTTCATACTATGCATGCAAGCCCACTTAAGGCTATGGGGACAGTTTATTGGACCCAGACTCAAGGCAATGACAATACTACTTATCAGGCTCATTCTTAAGGTTGTGGGAAACTGCTTCCCTTAGTTACCAGACACCATGGTGAGGAAGCTAGACTGCCTCCATTTACCCTACATGGGGGCAGAGTGGACTGGAGACTCCTGAGGAGAGGCTGGAGACAAAAGCTTTGGGGAGACAACTGAGACAGTAGACACCAGAATCCCAGTTCTGAGTAATTCCCAATATGGCAGTAGTCATCATCCTCAGGCAGACTACCCCAACCCCAGGAAAGACTCTGTCATGGCTTTGTGGTGCTTAAGCCTGACTGCTCAGTGCAGAGTGACTACATTAACAACCAAAGCAGTCAGCCACAATCAGTAGATCCCTGGAAGACTCTCAGCAGGCTTACTAAGGTCAGAAGGGGTCACCATCTGACATTATCAGAGGATGATCCAGAAAAAAAAAAAAACTGACAAATACTACATGTTGCTGAGATGAAACCCACTGTGGTCTTCTCCATGAATTTCAATATTTTGTTTCCTGCATAGCTTTTTAACATTCATTTCTTGTCCATCAAGTTTGTGCATATTAAGTCATTAAACTTAATAATATATTTTTCTCCATTCTCATAATAGTCTTAATCTCTTTACACCCTTATTAATATTAGTTCATATGATGCTGATAGTGGGATTCCAAAGAGGAGTTACTTTTGCAGATGTGTGTTTGTTTCCTGGGCTTTCAGGTTTTGTTGTGGCAGCACATGCACAATACAATACAAGACGTGGTGGGCAGAGTGACCCTCAGTTGACCAGTTGGAGGGAAGAACCTACCAAACAATGACCCAAAACAATAAAAACCCAATTACATCCAGAGACCCAACATAAACAGCAGAAAAGGCATACCAAGATTATCAAGTTCAAGAGATCAAGGAGATTGCACCACTGAATCTCAGTGATCTCCTACATAGAAGTCCACACCACAGACTCAGGGAGTCAAACACATCTATTTAAGAAGCAGAAGCAAACAAGAAGAGTCTCACAAATAATGGGAAGAAAAAGAAACAACCCCAAATCAAAAGGAAAAGAGGAGTCCTCAAGAAGAGTGCTAAATGAAATAGAGGCAAGCCAACCATTAGATAACTGAGACAGTAGACAACAGGATCCAAGTGCAGAGTTATTCCCCATATAGCAGTAGTCATCATCCTCAGGGAGACCACTTCTCTACGAGCATCAGCAGCCTGAGTGGAAACAATATCCCCAACCCCAGGAAGGATGCTGCTGTTTGAATTGTTTGAATTGAATTCAAAACAATGGTTATAAGGAAGCTCAATGAGTTCAGTGAGAATTATGAAAAAATATAGAGAAACTGTGAGGAACTTATAGCAAACTATATGAGCATGAAAAAGGACATAGAAAGTATATAGAAGAGCCAAGAGAAAATGAAGAATACAATTTTGGAATTGAAGAACGCAGAAGAAGGAATCAAAAACAGGCTAGATGAAGAAGAGAATTGAATCGGCGAACTGGAGGACAAGGTAGGAAAACAAACTCCCAGAAAGAGCAAGAAAAAAAAAAGGACTCAAAAAAGAATAAAGAATGAGGAGGGTATAAGGGAAGTACAGGACAACAGGAAAGGTAATTATAGGGATACAAGAAGGAGAAGAGGAGGAAGGGATGGAAAACCTGTTTGAAAAAGGATTGATAGAAAACATCTTTAATTTAATGAAAGAGTCAGACAAGTCCAGGAAGCAAAGAGGATCCCAATGAAGAGGAGCCCAAATGGACATAACCAAAGCCACATCATGATTAAGAGGGCAAAATTCAAAGACAAAGAGTAAATCCTAAAGGCAGCAAGAGAGAAACAGGAAGTGACATACAAGGGAGCCTCAATAAGGCTAGCAGCTGACTTCTCAATGGAAACACTGCAAGCCAGAAGGGAATGGCTACAAATATTCAAAGTAATCAAAAGCAAAAACCCACAAGCAAGATAACTCTACCTAGCAAGGTTCTTAATTAAATTGGAAAGTGAAATTAGGAGCTTCCTGGACAGAAAAGTCTAAAGGAAAACCCCTCAAACACACCAGCATTGCAAGATATGCTAAGGTAATTGCTGTAAGAACATGAAGGGAAAGAGTGAGAGAGATAGGAACACATGTAAAAAGGGAGTAAAATGGCAATGAATAAGTACCTGTCAATAATAACCTTAAATGTAAATGAATTAAATGTTCCAATCAAAAGGCATAAGGTGGCTGAGTGGTTAAGAAAACATGACCGCACATATGCTGCCTACAAGACACCCACTTCAGAATAAAAGACCTACACAGACTGAAAGTGAAGGGTAAAACAAATTATTACAAGCAAATGGACAGGAAAAAAAAAGCTTGGTTAGCAATACTTATATCAGACGAAATAGACTTCAAAACAAAGGCCATAAAAAGAGACTCAGAAGGCCACTTCATAACACTTTGTCAAGGGAAGTATCCATCAAGAAGGCATCAACATCATAATTATATATGCACCCAAAATAGATAGAAGCACGCAAATATATAAGGAAAATCTCACAGAACTTCAAGAAAGATACACAGCAACACACTCATACTGAGAGATTTTAACACCCCACTGTCAAAAATGAATAAATGAATAGCTATTCCAAAGAAAATATCAACAAGTATATTGTAGCATTGGTCAATGTAGTAGATCAAATGGACTTAACTGATTATATTTATATATATATATAGTAGATAGTTATAGATAGTTGATAGTTATATAGATAGTTATATAGACAGTTATATAACTATATATAACTATATATATACAACTTTTCATCCCAAGAAAGCAAAGTACACATTGTTTCAAATACACATGGAATATTTTAAAAGATAGATCACATGATAAGGCATAAAACACACTTCAACAAATTCAGGAAAATTGAAACCATATTAAACATTTCCTCAGACCACAAGGTACTGAAAATAGAAGTCAACCTCAAGAAAAAACTTTTAAAAAATCAAATTCATGGAGACTGAATACCATGGTATTAAACAATGAATGGGCTAATCATGAGATCAAGGAATAAATCCAAAAGTTTTTGGAAACAAATAAAAATGAACACACACAGTCCAAAACTTATGGGACACAGTGAAGGCAGTCTTGAGAGGGAAGTTCATAGCAATACCGGCCTACCTACAAAAATAGAAACATTTCAAATAAACAACCTAACCCTACATTTACAAGAACTGGAGGAAAACAACACATAAAGCCCAGAATGAGGTGAAAGAAGGAAATGACCAAGATCAGAACAGAATTAACTAACATGGAGACTAAAAGAAAAATTCAAAGGATCATTAAATCCAGCAGGTGGTTCTCTGTAAAGATAAACAAAATAAACAAGCCATTCAGCAGTCTCATCAAGAAAAAAGTGCACAAATAAACAAAATCACAAATAAAAAAGAGAGATTATAATTGGTGCAAAAGAAACACAAAGGACAGTAAGAAATTACTAAGAATAACTATACACCAAGAAATTTGAAAACCAGGGTATAATGGACAAATTCTAGAAAAATATAATCTTCCAAAACTGAATGAAGAAGAAGCAGAAAGCCTGAATAGACCAAAAACAGATTGTGAAATCAGAAAGGTAATCCAAAAATTCACAGCAGAGAAAAGCCCTAGACTGGATGCTTTCACAGGAGAATTTTACAAAACATTTAAGGAAGAGCTAACCTCTATCCTTCACAGATTATTGCCAAAAATCCAAGAAAGGGAAAAACTCCCAAACTGTTTTTATGAGGCCAGAATCATCCTAATCCCAAAACCAGATAAAGACAAAACAAAGATAGAAAACTACAGGCCAAATATCACTGATGAACATAGTTGTTAAGTTCTCAACAAAATATTGGCAAACTGCATACAGTGATACATTAAAAGGATTATGCACCATGACCAAATGGGATTCATTCCAAGGATACAAATTTGGTACAATATTTGCAAATCAATAATCACAGCACATCACATAAACAAAAGGAAAGACAAAAATCAAATGATCATGCCAATAGATGTGGCAAAAGCATTTGATAAAGTAGAGCACCAATTTGTGAGAAAAACATTGAGCAAAGTGGTAGTAGATGGAGCATACCTCAACATATTAAAGGCCTTATATGAGAAACCTACACCAACATCATACTCAAAGGGCAAAATCTAAAACTTTAACACTAAGATCACAAAAAAGACAAGGATATCCACTTTCATGACTTCTACTCAATGTAATATTGGAAGTCCTAGCCACAGCAATCAGAAAAGTAAAAGAAATAAAAGGCACATAAATTTGAAAGTAGGAATGAAAACTATCATTGTTTACAGAGCAGATGACATGATAGTGATCATAGAAAACTGTATAAACTCCACCAAACACTACTTGAGTTAATAGGTGAATTTAGGAAAACAGTGGGATACAAAGTCAATATTCAGAAATAAAAGGCATTTTTACACACAACCAAAGAAATATCAGAAACAGAAATCAGGAAATCAAATCCCATTTGATAGAGAAACAAGAAAAATAAAGTAACCAGGAATACACCTAACAAAGGAGGTAAAAACCTGTACTCAGAAAACTACACAACACTGAAGAAAGATATTAAGGAATACACAAACAAATGAAGAATATATCGTGTTCATGGATTTGAAGAGCTTACTTCATCAAAATGTCCATACTACCAAAAGGAATTTAGAGATTAAAAGCAATCCTTATTACAATCCCAATGCCACATTTCACAGGTATAGCACAAACATCACAAAAATTTATATGGAACCATAAAAGACCCTGAATAGCCACAGGAATTTTGAGGGTGAAGAACAAAGTAGGAAGGATCACAATACCTGATATCAAACTATATTACAATGCCAATCTAATCAAAACAGTCTGGTACTGATGCAAGAACAAAAACATAGAGAAATGGAGCACAATAGAAAGCCCAGAAATAAACCCATTTCTCTATGGTTAATTAATATTTGACAAAGGGGGCAGAAGCATAAAATGGAGTAAAAATTGCCTCTTCAACAAATTGTGTTGGGAGATATGCACAGCTACATGCAAAAAGAATCAGATATGACCACCAACTTACATCTTGCACAAAAATAAACTCAAGATGGATAAAAGACTTAAATATGAACTATGAAACAATAAAAGTCCCAGAGTAGAACATAGGCAGGAAAATCTGTTGGTATTCTAGACAGCAATATTTTCACCGATATGACCCCTTAGAGTAAGGGACATAAAGGAAAGAATAAACACATGGGACTTCATCAAAATAAAAAACTGAAAAGCTAAGGAAAACATCAGCAAAATGAAATGGGAACCAACTTTATGGGAAAATATACTTGCAAATGATACCTCAGACAAGTGTTTGATCTTCAAAATGTATAAAAATTTCACACGACTCCACTCCAGAAAGACAACCCATTTAAAAAATGGACAAAGGACATGAGCAGATAGTTCTCCAAGGAGGGCATACAGATGGTCCAGAGACATATGAAATTCAAAAAAAACTATACATCCCAATGTTCCTAGTAGCACAATTTACGATAGCCACGTTTTGGAAGCAACTTAAGTGCCCATTAACAAACGAGTGCATCAAAAACTGTGATACAATTACACAATGGAATAGTATGCAGTAGAAAGAAAGAAGGAGCTCCTATACTTCGAGACAGCATGAAAGGATCCAGACAGCATTATGCTAAGTGATATAAGCCAGGCAGTGAAAGACAAATACCATATGATCTCACCTATAAGTAGAACCTAATGGAAAAAAAAAAAAGCAAGCAAAACATAACCAAAGACACTGAAACAGAAAACAATCTCACAGTAACTACTGGGGAGAGTGGAGGGAATTATGTGGGGAAGAAAGGGAAGGCTAAGCAAGGAACGTGTTTAAAGGACATAAACAAAGCCAAACAGGGTTAGGAAAGAGGTTGGGAAGTGGGAATGGTTGGGCTGGGGTGAAGTGGTAGAGAGAAAAGGAGACAAATGTACTTGAAAAACAATAAAAATAATAAATAGATAGGCTTGAAGTCTCAGAGAGGGCAGTAAGGACTGAGTGGCAAACACACAGGGGTTGTGAGCACCCACACATAGCCCTGAGAGGAGTGTATGCCTGAACCAGTGAGACTAGAGGTGGCCTGGCCATGTGCCTGCAACCAGAGGAGGGGGCATTTTGAAAGACCCAGAGTCTACACCTGTGAACCAGGAAATAGGTAGTAGCAGTAACACCAGGATACCTGAAGGAGACAGCACCACTGAATCTCACAGGTATTCTAACACAGCAGTTCACGCCATAGACCCAGGGAGCCAGAAAAGATCATTTTAAGAAGCTGAGGCTAACAAAAAGAATCTCACAAACAATGGGAAGACAAAGAAGCAATCCCAAAATGAAAGGAAAGGAGGAAGCCTCAGAAAGAATGCTAAATGAAATGGAGGTAACTCAACTTTCAGACATCAAGTTCAAAGCAATGGCTATCAGGAAGCTCAATGAGCTCACAGTGAGCTACCAGAAACAAAAGGGAAACTACAATGAACTCACTGCAAACCATATCAACATGACAAAGGAAATAAAAATTACCAACAAGGGCCAAGAGGAAATGAAGAATATAATTTCTGAACTGAAGGACACAGTAGAAAGAGTCAAAAGCAGGATCAATGAAGCAGATAGTATCAGTGAGTTGGAGGAAAAAGTAGGGGAAAAAAAAACACCCAGAAAAAGCAAGAAAAGAAAAGAGGCTCAGAAACAACGAAGAGGGATTAAGACAAATGCAAGACAATATGAAATGTAATAATATCCATATAATAGGGATACCAGAGGGAGAAGAAGAAAAGCAAGGGATAGAAAACCTATTTGAAAAAGTAATGATGGAAAACTTCCCTAATTTGATGAGAGAACAAGTCACACAAATCCAGGAAACACAGAGAGTCCCAAATCAAGAGGACCCCAAATAGGCCCACATCAAGACACATCATAATTAAAATGGCAAAATTCGAAGAAAAAGAGAGAATCTTAAAGGAACTAGGGGAGAAACAGGAAGTAACATAAAAGGGAGCCCCGATAAGGTTAGTAACTGACTTCTCAATGGAAACACTCCAAGCCAGAAGAGAATGGAAAGAAATATCCCAAGTAATGAGAAACAAAGGCCTGCAACCAGGACTACATTACCTGCAAGGCTCTCAGTCAAGATAGAAGGCCAAATAAGGAGCTTCCCAGACAAAAGAATTCTAAAAGAATACACCTCCACCAAACCTGTTCTGCAAGAGATACTAAAGGGCCTGCTTTAAGGAATGGAAGGAAGGAAGAGAGAGAGAGAGAGAGAGAGAGAGAGAGAGAGAGAGAGAGAGAGAGAGAGAGAGAAACACAGGTACAAAAATGACAATGAGTAATTACCTATTATTAATAACGTTAAAGGTAAATGGATTAAATGATCCAGTCAAAAAACAGAATAGCTGAATGGACAAGAAAGCATGACCCACACATATGCTGCCTACAAGAGACCCAACTCGGAACAAATTACCTACACAGACTGAAAGTGAAGGGCTGGCCACAAATATTCCAAGCAAAGGGACAGGGAAAAAAGCCAGGGTTGCAATGCTCATATCACACAAAATAGACACCAAAAGAAGGGCCATAGAGACCCAGAAGGTCACTTCATAATACTCAAGGGAAGAATCCACCAAGAAGACATAAATATTATACATACATACATATGCACCCAACATAGGAGCACCCGAATATATAAAGAAAATCTTAGGGGACTTCAAGAACAATATTGACAGAAACACAATTATAGTAGGGGATTTCAACAGCCCACTGTCAAAAATGGACAGATCTTCCACACAAAATATCAGCAATGATATTGTGGCATTGAACAATACTCTAGATGAAATGGACATAACTGATATATGTAGAGCCCTTCATTCCATGGAAGCTAAACACACATTCTTTTCAAATGCACATGGATCATTTTCAAGGACAGACTACATGATAGGACACAAAACAAGCCTCAACAAATTCAAGAAAACTGAAATCATACCAAGCATTTTCTCTGACCACAAGGGGACTGATACTAGAAACCAACCCCAAGAGGGAAAACCTAAAACACTCAAAATCGTGGAGATTGAATAGCATGCTATTAAACAATGAATAGGTCAAGAATGAAATTAAGGAAGAAATCAAAAAGTTTCTGGAAACAAATGAAAATGAACTCACAAAAACCCAAAACTTATGGGACACAGCAAAGGCAGTCCTGAGAGGGAAGTTCATAGTGATACAGGCCTACCTAAAAAAACATAGAAACATTTCAAACAAACAACTTAATCCTACACCTACAACAACTCGAGGAATAACAACAAAGTGCAGAGTTAGTAGAAGGAAAGAAATAACGAAGATCACAGCAGAATTAAATGACATTGAGACTAAAAGCACAATTCTAAGGATCAATGAATCCAGGAGCTGGTTCATTGAAAAGATAAACAAAATTGGGAAGCCTTTAAGCAGGCTCATCAAAAAAAAAAAAAGAGAGAGAGAGAGAGAGAGGACCCAAATAAACACAATCACAAATGAAAGAGAAGAGATTACAACTGAAACCACAAAATAAAAAGGAGTGTAAGAAATTACTATGAAGAATTGTATGCCAAGAAATTTGAAAAACCTAGGTGAAATGGACAATTTTTTAGAAAAATATAATCTTCCAAACTCAATGAAGAAGAAACAGAAAGCCTGAACAGACCAATAAGAGCAGAAGAATTTGAACCAGTAATCAACACATTCCCAGCATACAAAATCCCTGGACGAGTTGGTTTCCCCAGAGAATTTTACAAAGCAGTTAAAGAAGAGCTAACCCTATCCTTCACAGACTATTTGAAAAAATCCAAAATGACAGAAGACTCCCAAACTCTTTTGATGAAGCCAGCATCATCCTAATCCCAAAACCAGATAAATACACAAAAAGAAAGAAATCTTCAGGCCCATATTGCTGATGAACATGCATGCTAAAATCCTCAACAAAATATTGGCAAACTGCATCCAACAATACATTAAAAAGATCATACACCATGACCAAGTGGGATTCATCCCAAGGATACAAGGATGGTTCGATATTCGGAAATCCGTAAATGTAATGCATCACATAAACAAAAGCAAAGACAAAAATCACATGATCATATCAATAGATGCAGAAAAGCATTTGATAAGGTACAGCACCCATTTATGATAAAAACACTCAGCAAAGTGGGAATAGAGGGAGCATTCCTAAACATAATAAAGGCCATATGTGAGAGACCTACAGCCAACATCATACTCAATGGGCAAAAACTAAAATCTTTTCCACTAAGATCAGGAACAAGTCAAGGTTGTCCACTTTCACCACTTCTATTCAATGTAGTATTGGAAGTTTTGGCCACATCAATTAGAAAAGAAAAGGAAATAAAAGGCATCCAAATTAGAAAGAAAAAAAAAAAAGGCATTGCTTGCAGATCACATGAGAGTGTACATAGAAAATCCTATAGACTTGGGCACAAACTGCTCAACCTAATAAATGAATTTGGCCAAACAGCTGGATATAAAGTCAATATCCAGAAATCAAAGGCATTTTTGTATACAAACAATGAAACAGCAGAAGCAGAAATCAAGAAAAAAATCCCATTCAATATAGCAATAAGAAAAATAAAATACGTAGAAATAAACCTAACCAAAGAGGTAAAAGATTTGTGTGCAGAAAACTACACCACACTGAGGAAAGAAGTCAAGGAAGACACAAACAAATGGCAATACATACAGTGTTCATAGATTGGAAGAATTAACATCATCAAAATGTCCATAATACCCAAAGCAATTTACAGATTCAATGCAATACCTATTAAAGTACCAATGGCATATTTCGCAGACATAGAACAAACACTTCAAAAATTTATGTGGAACCATAAACTATCCCAAACAGCTGCTGCAATTTTCAGAAAGAAGAGCAAAGTAGGAGGGATCACAAAACCTGATACCAAACTGTATTACAAGGCCTCTGTAATCAAAACAACCTGGTACTGGCATAAAAATAGGCACATGGACCAGTGGACCAGAACAGAGAGCCTAGAAATAAACCCAAGTCTCCATGGTCAATTAATATTTGACAAAGGGGGCAGCAACATAAAATTGAGTAATAATAGCCTCTTCAACAAGTGGTGTTGGGAGAACTGGACAGCTATATGCAAAAAAATAAAATTCGAACACCAACTTACACCACACACAAAAATAAATTCAAGGTGGATAAAAGATTTAAACATAGGCCGTGACACCATTAAATTTCTAGAGGAGAACATAGGCAGGAAAATCTCATATATTTCACACAGCAACATTTTACTGATATGTCCCCTGAAGCAAGGGTCATAAAGGAAAGAATAAACAAATGGGATTTCATGAAAATAAAGAGGTTCTCCATGGCTAAATAAAACAGTATTAAAATAAAAAGAGAACCAATTTTATGGGAAAACATATTTGCCAATGATACCTCAGACAAGGGTTTAATCTCCAAAATATATAAAGAACTTATACAATTCCACACTAAGGAGACAAGCAACCTAACTAAAAAATGAGTAAAGGACTTGAACAGACACTTCTCCAAGGAAAACATACAGAGGATCCAGAGACACATGAAAAGATGCTCAATGTTGCTAGCTGTCAAAGAGATGTAAATTAAAACCACAATAAGATACCACTTCACACCAGTTAGAATGGCAATCATAAACAAAGCAACAAACAACAAGTGTTGGAGAGGTTGTGGAGAAAGGGGACCCTAGTGCACTGTTGGGTGGATTGCAGACTGATATAACCACTGTGGAAAACACTATGGAATTTTCTCAGAAAAGTAAAAATGGATCTGCCTTTTGACCCAGCAATTCCACTGCTAGGATTATATCCTGGGAACCCCCAAACACCAATCCAAAAGAACATATGCACCCCAGTGTTCATAGCAGCACAATTTACAATAGCCAAATGCTGGAAGCAACCTAGGTGTCCATCAGTAAAGGAATGGATCAAAAATACTATGGCACATTTACACAATGGAATTCTATACAGCGGAAGGAAAGAAGGAGCTCCTACCCTTTGCAACAACATCGATGGAACTGGAAAGCATTAAGCTAAGTGAAATAAGCTAGGCAGTGAAAGACAAATACAATGTGATCCCACCTTTAACGGGAACCTAATCAATGAAGCAAACAAACAAGCAAAATATAACCAAAGACACTGACATAGAGAACAGGCTGTGACCAGATGAGAGAGGGGAGGGAATTTCAGGGAAAAAGAAGAAGGGTTTACAGGAACAGGTATGATGGACACATGGACATAAACAAGAGTTGGTTGAAAATGGGAGGGAGGTGGGGAGGACTCTGGGAGTGGGCTGGGATGGGAGTAAAAGCAGAAAATTGTTCTTGAACAATAAATAAAATAAAATAAAATAAAATAAAATAAAATAAAATAAAATAATAAATAAAATTAAAATAAAATAAAATAAAGATTCACACAGCATGAAAGTAATGGGATGGAAAACAAGATATTTCATTGAAATGGAAAAGGGAAGAAAAGCTGTGTAGCAATACTTATATCTGAATATAAGTCTACATATATAGACTTTGAAACCAAGGCTATAGTAAGAGGTACTGTAGGACACTGCAAATTTATACTAGGAACAATTCAACAAGATGAAATAACCTTAGTATACATTCATGCACCCAACATAGGAACACCAAAATACGTAAAGCAAATCTTGAGGTACATAAAAGGTTAGAACAGCAACAAGTACAGTCAAAGTCAGGGATTTTAACACCCTGTTGCCTTCAATGGATACATCTTGTAGACAGAAAATCAACAAGGAGACAGTGGCCTGAAATGACATACTAGATCAAATGGATTTAATTGCTACCTCCAGAGCATTTCACACAAAAGCAGCTGAACATTATACATTATTTTCAAATGCACATGGAACATTTCCTAGGATAGACCACATGTTAAGTCACAAAACAAGTACCAAAAAGTTTAATAAGATTGAAATAGTATCAAGCATTTTATCTGACCACAATGCTATGGAATATAAACCAATCACAAGAAGAACACTGAAACATACACAAAAATTTTGAATGTAAATGACATGTTATTAAACAAAGAATGCACAACAAACGATCAAGGAGAGTATCAAAGATTCCTTGAAATGAATGAAAATGAATCCACAACAATCCAAAACCTCTGGGACACAGGCTTAACAGTCTTAAGAAGGAAATTCATAGCATTACAGTCCCATTTCAATAAAAAAGAAAAAGCTCAAATAAACAATCTAACTTTACACTTAAAATAACTTAAAAAAAAACAACAAACAAGCATAAATTGGGAAGGAAAGAAATGTAGAAGATCAAACCATATATAAATAAAATAAAGTCTAAAAAAAGTATAATATGTCATTGAATTCCAGAGCTGTTTCTTTGAAAAGAAAAACATTTAACCAAACTCATCAAGCAAAACAGAGAGAACACAAATGAATAAAATCAAAATGAAAAACTAGAAATAATAACTTACACCAAAGAAATAAACATGATTGTAATAAAATATTGTGAAAAAATATGTGCCAACAAATTGGCAACCTAGACACAATGGATAAATTTCTAGAAACATATATCTTCCAAAACTAAATTAGGAAAAATCAGATAATCTGAATAGACTGATTACACCTAGTGAAATTGAAGCAGTAAAAAAGAAAAAGGAAAAGAAATGAAACTTAGAACAATCAACAGCCCTGGACCGGATAGCTTCACAGGTGAATTTTACAAAACATTGTGAGAAAAACTAACAATGCTTCTCAAACTATTTCAAAAAATGAAGTGGACAGAAGGCTCCCATGTTTATTTCATGAGGCCAGCATTATCCCAATTCCAAAAACAGAGATACTACAAAAAATGAAAATTAGAGATTGATATCCTTAATGAACTATATGATAAAATCTTCAACAAAATATTAGCAGACTGAATAGAGAAATGCATCAAAAAGATCATACAACATAATCAAATGGAATTTATTCTTGGAATGCAACCTTGGTACAACATTCACAAATAAATAAATATGATTCACCACATAAACAAACTGAAGGATAAAAACCACTTGATCATATCAATAGATGAAGAAAAAGCATTTGATAAAATCCAGCAGCCATTTATGATGAAAACTATCAGCAATGTGGGAACAGAGGGAACATACCTAAAGATAATAAAGGCCATATATGTCAAACCCATTGCCAGTATCATACTCAATGGGCAAAAACTACAAGTATTTAGATCTAGAACATTAAGATCTAGGACAAGACAGATATAACAGATTTCACCTCTTTTATTCAACATAGTATGGAAAGTCCTAGTCATAGCAATCAGACAAGAAGGAGAAATAGGAAGTATCCAAATTGGAAAGGGATAAGTTAAACTGTCTTTATTCACAGATATTATGATACTGTACATAGAGAACCCCAAAGATTATACCAAGACACTATTAGAACTGATAAATGAATTCCATAGAGTAGTATGCAAAATTAGTATCCATAAATCAGTTGAAATTTTATATGCCAATAATGAACTAAAAGAAACTGAAATAAAGAAATCAATCCCATTAACAATTGCTTCAAAAATAATAAAATACCTAGGAATAAATCTAATCAAGGATGTAAAAGACCTGTAGTCAGAAGATTATTAGAAACAGAATAAATGAAGAAAATACAAATAAGTGGAAGCATATACCATGTTCATGGATAGAAAGAATTAACATCATTATAATATCCATGCTACCCAAAACAATCTATAGATCCAATGCATTCCTATCAAGATTCAAATGATGTATTTCACAAAGCTAGAACAAATATTTCAAAAACATATATGGAACCACAATAGGCCCTGCACACCAACAGTGATCCCGAGGAAGAAAAAAGTTGGAAGATTCACACTACCTAATATGAAACTGTACTACAAAGCCATAGTAATCAAAACAGCATGGCACTGGCATAAAAACAGACACATACATCAATGGAAAAGAATACAGAGCCCAGAAATAAACCCACACCTTTATAATTAATTAACATTCAACAGTAGAAGCAAGCCCATGCAATGGGCTAAAGAGAGTTTATTCAATAAATGGTGCTGGGAAAATTGGACAGACATGTACAGAAAAATGAAACTAGATCACATTCTTACACCACACACAAGAATAAATTCAAAATGGTTTAAAGAATTTTGTTTCTCCCTAGCTGGTGTGGCTCAGTGGATTGAGCACCGGCCTGTGAACCAAAGGGTCACCAATTCAATTCCCAATCAGGGCACATGCCTAGGTTGCAGGCCTGATCCCTGCAGGGGGCGCGTGAGAGGCAATCACAAAGTAATGTTTCTCTCCCTATTTTTCTCCCTTCCTTCCCCTGTGTCTAAAAATAAATAAATTCAATCTTTAAAAAAAGGAATTTTTCTTTTCCATTTTTGGTAAAAGGAATAAAGTGAGAGACTGTAGATATATGCTGGAACAATGACCTAGAAAAGATTCAGCTTAAGTAGATGTAAACATTTAAAGGTAAACTCAGGGTTTGTTTAAAATAGTAAGTCTGTAAGTCATTTCTCAATTTAAAAAATGGTGTTGAAGATTAAGTAGGTTTCCAACTGGCTGTTGTCTTTTTTTTTTTAAATAAATATAGCTCGTCCCCTTCACCACAGCATGGATAGAACTGGACAGCATTATGCTAAGTGAAATGAGCTAGGCAGTGAAAGACAAATACCGTATGATCTCACCTTTAACAGGAACCTAATCAACAAAACAAACAAACAAGCAAAATATAACCAAAGACACTGAAATTAAGAACAAGCTGACAAGTCACCAGAGTGGGGAGGGGAAGGAATTTCAGGGGGAAAGGGGAAGGGTTTAGAGGCACAAGTATAAAGAACACAGGGACAAAAACTAGGGTGGTTGAAAATGGGAGGGTGGTGGGGAGGGCTGGGGCAGTGGGCTGGGATGGGAGTAAAAGACAGAAAACTGTACAAGAACAACAATTAAAATAACATTTTTAGAATAATAAATAAATAAATAAATAAATGGAAATTTTTTTTAAAACTTCTAGATATAAGAACATTAGCAAAACAATGCAGATAAAAGAGATGCATTTATCTTTTCTTTTACAACTCAGAACCTGGTCAAGTAAGATTAAGATCTTTGCAACAAAGAGAACCAGAAATAGTAAGGGGGAAAAGTCAGCTAAAGACTACAAGAAAGGGCCCTGGCTGTTGTAGCTGAGTGGATTGAGCATGGGCTGCGAATCAAAGGGTTGCCAGATTGATTCCCAGTATGGGCACATGCCTCGGTTGTGGGCCAGGTCCCCAGTGGGGGCTAACTGAGAGGCAACTGCACATTGATGTTTCTCCCTCTCTTTCTCCCTCCCTTTCCCTCATTCTAAATAAATAAATAAAATCTTTAAAATAAAAGGTTTTTAAAGGGGAGAAACAATACAATAAAGGGGAGACTGAGGGGTAGGTAGAAGAGGTCAGGGGGGTGATAGCAAAGCCTAAAAGAGGAAACATTCAAATATATAGCTTTCAGTAAATTTGTCCTACAACCAAATCTAGCAATGAATGACTGAGCAGAACATCAACTTATCAAAGTAAATACTTTCTTTAAAATTGTCACTGTATTTAAAATATTTTGTATTTTTAATCAAGAAGAATAAATTGAAGAGAATAGCATTTAAGGGTTTTTCAGGAGAAAAGTGAATCTCCACAGAGACTTGATGAAATGGGATTATTTGTGGGGGTGAGTATGGAGCTTAGAACCCACTGAAGACAGAGAAAACAAAATAGTCAATAGCTGTCTTTGAAAGGTCAAAAGTAACAGAAAGCAATTGATCAGAAACTTGACCTAGAAGAGCAGGTTGATTCAAACTGAGGTTTACTTGCCAATTTCAGCATGCTGCACATGATATTGTCTACATTTGTCCTGATACTGGTAGAGTATTCAAACTACCAATCCAAATCCAAATCCACTAAGCTTCATGATATTGGCAGGACTGAACGTAAGAAGCAAACACTGATTCAGTCCATCAGCCTCTGAAGCCCATATCACACCTAGACATTTCATGATGCCTCTGCCCTCCCTGAAGGAAAATTTTTAACAAGGGCTCTGGCCTATCAAATATGAATGAATGTAACCCTCTGGGTAAAAATAACATATGATTCTCAAGGGCTATTCTCCATCTGGTACATTTATCACCTTCTTGGAAGACAAGAAATGCGAGGTCTTTCCAGAAGGTATCCAGCATGTAATATGATAAATAGATACACTTATTGAAAATGCGGGATGCAAGAAACATTGTGCATATGACAATGATGCCTATATACAGCTTGTAGGCACCTTGGGACCTCACACAGTTCTCCCAATCACCATCAGCTTCCCAGTCATATTTTCCTGAATCTCACCAACAGTCTGAAACCTCTTCCTTTTCAAATGTGATTTTAGTTTTGGGAAAAGCCAGAAGTTGCAGGGCATGAAATCTGGGCTATAGAGAGCTAAATCACCTGGGTGATTTGATGTTTCACAAAAAAAATGCAAGAGACTTGATGTATAAGCAGGTTCATTGTTGTGATGATTCTGACAATCACTGGTTGCCCCTATCTGTGGCCTTCTGAATCATCCAAATAGCTTCCATGGAGGAATGTTCAAGCTTAATGAAAAATTTGATGCAGATTCCTTACTCTACTTAGTCAGTCATTTTGAATGTGATGGCCACATAGTACACATGCACACTTAACAGCATCTACTGCCTACACTGATTAATACAGTGAAGTTCATACAGGTGCACTCCAGTCTACTCTCACTGACTGCCATGTTACATTGATGTCACACAAACCATTCTTGTTATATGAAAAGTGGCTGGACTTTTTCTGGACAGATTTCCTATTCTCTTGGGGAATGTACTAATACACCTGAAGGCATCTCTGAATTCCAGAGGAAACAATATCTGAATTGTTTTCTCCTGGTGCTATTTGAGAAAAAACAAGAGTCATCTGTTGGTAACCACCCTGCCTGGTTTCAGGAATTGTAACCCGCCCCCCCCTCCACATGGCTAAGGCTGAATGAGCAACCTTCAGACTCTAAGCCACTAAGGAGACAAAGCTTATCTCCCTGGCAGGAGCACCAATTCTGCATCATCCATAACTGGTCCCCAATGCTTGGTTGGTTAGCCAATGATGGATAAGATTCCCTCAAGGGAGGGGTTGCCTAACACAGGCATAATCATGTGGAAGGCCCTCAAGGAAGGACTCAGGGGGCTACAATAAAAGAAGGTGATGGATCCTTGCCCCCCAGCTATCCTGACATACCCTGACTCCTCAATCCATCTGGGAGAAGTTTCCTTATCTTTTGGCTTCTTGGCTCTGCTCCACTTAAGCCTGAAACAATGACAGAGGGTGGTGCAGTCCTGTGCTGGATAGGGCAGGCTCCCTGGTTGATCAGGCCTAAGAAAGAATATATAAAATCCTGTGAAACCTGCTTTGCTAAGAGTGCTCTCAACTAAATGATAAGGTTCTGAGCAGGAAACGGGTTTGTTTGTCAAAGTTTTGTAGCCCCTTAGCTGACAGACCCTGACTCAGAGTAAGGCCTCAGAGTTCTTTTTATGTTATCTATTGTTTGATCCTTGCTGCCTGACAATGATTAATAAGATTTACCTGTATTTCTGTGTAAAACGAACCTAATAAAAGCCATTGAGGAAGGGGCTTTTAGCCCTTCTCCTTTGAGAGATTGGCCACCTCTCCTCCCCAAGCAGATCACGTCT
Organism: Anoura caudifer; assembly: GCA_004027475.1. Lineage (NCBI taxonomy): Eukaryota > Metazoa > Chordata > Mammalia > Chiroptera > Phyllostomidae > Anoura > Anoura caudifer. Next base: position 6,602 of record PVKU01012710.1, on the reverse strand, counting down.
TGGTAGTCTCATTTTCATCCATGGCGGACAGAGGGCTCTGTAGGAGGAGGCCCGCCCCCCACAGTCATCAACTTGAAAGTAACTTTATAATAAAGCAAATTCAGGGAGAATGTGCTATTAGCAAACATATCTAGTTTCATGGAACTTATATAAGAAAAGATGGGGTACATGTATTCAAGTAAGTGTCCATGTGCAAGCATGAAACCACAGAGAGGTCTGAAGAGGCAACTTATTTCCCAATATCTGAGGGCTTCTTCGAGTATTTGTCACAGTCTCATCTGAGAATTCACTGAGGAAACTGGGGAATAAAATCTTTGGAGGATACCTGAGGGAGTCCTGCTGCTTACTGGAAAGAAATTAGAGAATCAAATCATGAACAATACCACAATCCCCCAAGGCATTTATTGGGAGAGAGCAGAAAGAGAAACCAATCAAGAGGTGATTTAATGGAATTTGTTCATTCCTTTCAACTCAAAAATTCTCAGAAATATAAAGGATTTTAGAGACATTTGCCCAGTAAAACTACATAGTGCCTGAGTGCAAGCAATGCCTAAACTCTAACAATTTATATCAACATAAAACAATACAGTGAGGAGAAGCCATATTTCATTCAGCCAAATACCCTAAAGATTACTAACACAAGAGAGCACTTGTTCTATAGATGGTCTGTACTAAAAACAAAATTCATCTTCTCAAATCATGCTTAGAGTCCTTTTTAAAATACATATTCACCCAAAGCAACTTTGAGTCAGAGGTATTTGCATACAAATGAAATGATCGTATACATTTAGATAGTATTTTTAATCTACAGGACAACAAAGAAAGACAAGATAAAAGAAAAAGAAAGAAATTTTTGGAAAGATACTGAAACAATCCCCCCTCTTACAGAAGAAGTGCAGGGGAAACCTTTAGCTGTAGCTCTCCACAGAGAAACCTCTAGGGTAGATACTCTGTTACAACATTCTCTATGCACATCTTGGGATTAATTTCTATTGTCTTGATAATTGTCATGGGCATCATTCTTCCAAAACAGCTTGATCCTTTCAGTGCCCAAATCCAGGACTGGCTGTAAAATTCATAGTGAAGTCTGGAAATGGAAAACTTTTCCTTGACTGCATAAGATAATGTCCATGAATTTAACAAAGTAAGGAAGGTGTTATTTTTGAAAGTGATAAAAAGATAAATACAGGAGGGATGAAATTATTTTATTTGCAACAAATAGAAATGCTTAGCAGCCAAACATCTAAAATCACAGCATCTTTAACTATAAATAAGTTAAAAACTAAAAAAAAAAAATAGTATGTCAATTATGTCCTAATAACCAAAATTACTGATGGTGAAAATATCTCAGGTCTTTAACTGGAAGCAAGGAGGAAATGCCCACATAACAGTCCTATAGAGTTGACCAGTGCCTGCCCTTTAGAAAGAAATAAGGTTATTCAAGTTATCATTTATCACTATTGTCCAGCCTGGATTCCTGGAAATTCTCTTGGGAGTTTCAAGGGGCCTGTACATCATCAGTCAATTAGAAAGCAATAGCCAATTAAAAGGAGTTCAATCGATAACATTGCTCTAAATCTGACCACAGAACCCTTGTTTATTCCTTCCTTTGCAAATGGGAATGATTGAATGCCCTTATCCCACAGGACTAGGATGAGGAACCATTGCAAATCACTCTATTCATCAATAGTTGCAAGGATAATGATTGCATTGGTTTATAGCATGTACATTGAACCTAGTGCTTTTCCAAGGAGGCTCTCACAAACCACCAAATCATTTCTCTACCTCACACTCACTTAATTAAAATTTTCTGTTCTGGCCATTAGAGTGGCTAAAATATTTTAACAATTAATTACCCTAACCTCACAATGCTGCCTTCCATTCTCTTAGAGAAGGCCCTTCTTTCTGAGAGATGAGGACATATATTTTTCTATCTTTCTTCATCACTCTCTTCTCTTGGCTCCTAGGCCACTCGCCCACATTCCCTAAGGTCTTTGACACCACACTCTTAGTTTCTCCACCTCAACTCCAGTGTCTTAATCATGCTGCAAGCCCAAAATTGCTGCCTTACAGTTCTTTGACATCTTTTACTACAAAGACTTTCCCCTCCATTCCATTTCAGAAACATACTCTGAGGGCCACACAGTAAACCTCTTCTCCTACCAGAACTTGTCCACTTCAGAAATCTTAGCTGCCAATAGCTCTTTCTTTGAGCACTAACTTTTATTTGTTAAACTCACTCTGTTATTCCAACATCCCCTGTTCTTCATCTTCACTGAGTTCCCCAGTCCTGTGAGCCTTTCATTTTTGTGAGATTATTGATCCATTTCTGTCTTTACTTTCTTTTCTTCCTAGAATCAAATCTGCAATCCAATCTTTAAACATTCTTTTGTCAATATCTTCAAATCCACTGCCTCCTTGAAAATCTTTAGCCTTTAATCAATTCCATTACCTGGAATTCAAGCCACTGGCCATAACTGAATTTTTTTTAAAAATCAAGCAAATGTGCTTTGTGGTCTGAAGTATTAGTGTCCAAACTAAGTTATGTCTTAATAGATACCCCAGTGGGCACCCAAAAATCTTTCCAAATGTCCCTGGTCCAAAATTTCACTTTTTAAAAAAAATAAACAACAGTCATTGTCTCTATGTTTTCATCTCCTTTTTAAACTTTTAACCTGTCACAATCTGACTTTTATTCCCACAAAAAGTAGCTTTTGTTTGTTTCACTCACCATCATTTGTTCCTCAGAGTCTGGCATAGTGATATCAGTGGGAATCACAAGCATTTTGCTGAGTAGTGAATGGAAACCAAGAGAAGAGAGGTGACATTACCAGAGTGTTTGAACCTTCCATGAACTTCAGCACAAATGTCAATGATACAGGACAACAGATTGATGTAAAGATGGTAAAGTAAGGAGAAAAAAACATTGAAAGGAACTTTACACTTCTTAGTTTCTGCTCCAAACACTTAGTGGGTATAGGCAGAGCCAGATTAACAGAATGCAAGCATGGCATGAGTACTTAGTCCTAATGAGTCAGAGAAATATGGGTCTTACTAACCTGGTAATTCATTTTGCTTCATTTACCCATGTCACCAAGATCCCAATAAGGCAATACAACCTTCAGGCTTTCCTTGATCATTTTCTTAAAATAAGATTATATCACTCCATCCATTTATTGATAAAGAGTCATGAGAAAGTATCCTGGAATAGCTCATATGGAAATTCATTTGCTTTCCACCATGTCATCCTAGAGCACTCTGAAGTTACAGAGTGTTCTCTATCAAAAGTAAATGATAAAAACCCTGAGTCAGCAAATCAGACCTGGGAATGATATGGCATGAATCTCCTCTCTAAATCTGTGTCAAACTAGCTCCTAACTGCATCTCAGAGGAACAGAAAAGTATTTTGTTTTCAAAGTCAACTCAGAACTTTCCCCTTTTGCTTTTGAGAATTTTTCATTCAAAATCTCATTGCTTTGGCTCAGCACACCACCCATTTAGAGTCAGTAGGCACAGATATACTCTCTTTAGATGTAAGGTCTTGAACAAATGAATTTTCTCAGTAGGTTGCCACAGAGTCATTTAGCTCAAGTCTGTGTAATTGTGATACATGGAGACAATTCTCAACTCAAACATTGGAGTTCAGTACAAAGTGTATACAGGCACAGGTGCCAATGTGAGGCTTGAAAGACTGGATGGTGCCTAAGTGAAATTCCTCTACAAGAAAAATGCTTCTTTAAAACTCTGAGTCATCCAAAGTTGGGAGAATTTCAAAGGAAGTTTAGATGATGAAAATAAAGAATAACAGAGTTAATTGGGAGAGTTATTACCACTGGAAGTGTCAGGCAGGCAGAAACTCTAGTTAAACAAACCCCCAAACATAAATCACCAGCACTTACCAGCTATGTAGGCAAACTGGCAGGCTTTACAAAAGACATGGTTGGCTACCCAAGTCACACTACTCAAAATGGTACTGGAGGAAAATGAAGAGGCACAGTAGCAGCTGAGATAGCCAAACTGCTAAAGCAATGACCCCCAGGAGACTCAGCTATGCAGAGCAGGATACAAGCAGCAGTTAAATCACTCTCCAGTAGGGGTTTCTGCCTCACAATGTAATGGACTTAAAATTGTATATTTTCATAAATGTTCAATTAAGCACTTGGTTTATTTTCTTCATAATGTCATGCTTTAAGTGCTAGTTTCTCCTCTGGCAATTCCTCTGCCCTGGGATTGTCTGCAGTGGGCCTGACTGTAGAAACTACCTGGAAGCAGACATGGCTCCTGTAAACTCAGGTTTCAGATTACAACCACACCATTCTAGGAGATTACTTCCACATTCATTTAAAGCTTTCCTCAGATTTACTCCTCTTTGGAAGGTGAGGACTGCTTCCTGCCTCCAAATCGTACTTATGACTCAGTGGGAGGACAGGCTCTCTTAAGCTGGCCTCCACTTTTTTTCATGTCACTAATGGTAAAATTTGATTTTTCTCAAGAATCTTCATTTTTAATTTTATTAAGGTTTTTTTATCATTAAGTGGGTGCTGTACTTTATCAAATGCTTTTTCTACATCTATTGATATGATCATGGGATTTTTGTCCTTCCTTTTGTTTATATGATGCATTACCTTTATTGATTTGTGAATATTGTACCATACTTGCATCCCTAGGATGAATCTTACTTGATCATGGTGTATGATATTTTTAATGTATTGTTGGAAGCAATTTGCCAATATTTTGTTGAGGATTTAAGCATCTGTGTTCATCAGCGATACTGGCCTGAAGTTTTCTTTCTTTAGTATGTCTTTATCTGGTTTTGGGATTAGAATGATGCTGGCTTCATCAAAAGAGTTTGAGAGTCTTCTATCATTCTGGATTTTTTGGAATAGTCTGTGAAGGATAGGGGTTAGCTCTTCCTTCAATGCTTTGTAAAATTCTCCTCTGAAACCATCTGGTCTAGGGCTTTTTGTGTGCTGGGAGTTTTTTGATTACTGCTTCAATTTCATCTGCTGTTATTGGTCTGTTCAAGCTTTCTGCTTCTTCTTCATTGAGTTTTGGAAGATTACACTTTTCTAGAAACTTGTCCATTTCACCTAGACTTTCAAATTTCTTGGCATACAGTTCTTCATAGTAATTTCTTACAATCCTTTGTATTTCTGTGGTGTCAGTTGTAATCTCTCCTCTTTCATTTCTGATTGTGTTTATTTGGGTCCTCTCTCTTTTTTTCTTGATGAAGTTGCTTAAGACTTGTGGATGTTTTTATGTTTTCAAAGAAACAACTTCTGGATTTATTGATGGTTAGAATTGTGCTTTTATTCTCTATGTCATTTAATTCTGCTCTGTTATTGGTTCTTTCTTTCTACTTGCTCCGGGCTGTCCTTGTTGTTGTTCCTATACTTCATATAGATGTAAGATTAGGTCGTTTATTGGAAATGTTTCTATCTTTTTCATGTAGGCCTACATCACAATGAACTTCTCTCTTAGGACTGCTTCACTGTGTTCAATAAGTTTTGGTCTGTTGTGAATTCATATTCATTTGTTTCTAGAAACTTTTATTTCTCCTTGATCACATTCTTAACCCATTCATTGTTTAATAGCACGCTATTCAATCTCCATGAATTTCAGTGCTTTTGAGTTTTTTTTCACTGAGGTTGGTTTCTAGCCTTTGTCCCTTATTAGTTGGACAAAATGCTTCATATAATTTTAATTTTCTTGAATTTGTTACGGTGTGTTTTGTGTCCTATCATGTGGTCTATCTTTGAAAATGCTCCATGTGCACTTGAAAAGAATGTGTATTTTGCTTCTTTCAGATGAAAGATATATATATATATATATATATATATATGTATGTATATATATCTTCAGATAATGTTCAGTCAATCCTTAACATTCAGTTAAGTCCCTTTGATTAGGACATTTGTCAATGCTGAAATATCTTTGTTTGTAGTTTGTTTGGAAGATCTATCTATTTTTGACAGTGAGGTGTTAAAATCCCCTACTATAATTGTGTTGCAGTCAATATCTTTCTTGAAGTTCTTTAAGATATTCCTTATATATTTGGGTGATCATATATTGGGTGCATATATGTTTATAGTGTTAACATCTTCTTGATGCATTCTTCTGTTGAGTAGTATGAAGTATTCTTCTGGGTCTCTTTTTATGGCCCTTGTTTTGAACTCTGTCTTATCTGAATGACTATTGCCAAACAAGCTTTTTTTTATGTCCATTTGCTTGTAATATTTTTTCCAAACATTTCCTTTCAGTCTGTGTAAGCCTTTTGTGCTCACGTAGGTCTCTTATAGGCAGCATATGAATGGGTCATAATTTCTTATCCATTCAGCTACTGTATGTATTTTGATGGCAGCATTTAATCCATTTACACAAAGTTATTATTGGTAGGTAATTATTCATTGCAATTTTACTTCCTTTGCACCTGTGTTCCTTCCTCACTCTTTTTCTTTTTTTCTGCAAAGCACTGCCTTTCACATATCTTGCAGTGCTGGTCTGGTGGAGGTGTATTCTTTCAGCCTTCTTTTGCCTGGGAAACTCCTTATTTCATCTTCTATAATAATTGAGAGCCTTGCTGGATAGAGTAGTATTGGTTG
>PVKU01012709.1:0-33581 GCA_004027475.1 Anoura caudifer | reverse complement strand
TAATAAAGGAGAACTTCCCCAATCTGGCAAAGGAAATAGTCTTCCAGGAAGTCCAGGAAGCTCAGAGAGTCCCAAAGAAGTTGGACCCGAGGAGGAACACACCAAGGCACATTATAATAACATTACCCAAGATTCAAATGAAGGAGAGAATTCTAGAAGCAGCAAGGGATAAGGGGACAGTCACCTACAAAGGAGTTCCAATCAGACTGTCGGTGGATTTCTCAAGAGAGACTTTACAGGCAAGAAGAGGCTGGAAAGAGATATTCCAAGTCATGAAAATCAAAGACCTACATCCAAGATTACTCTATCCAGCAAAGCTGTCATTTAGAATGGAAGGGAAGATAAAGCGCTTCTCAGATAAGGTCAAGTTAAAGGAGTTCATCATTACCAAGCCCTTATTATATGAAATGTTAAAGGGACTTATCTAAGAAAAAGAAGATAAAAAATATGAACAGTAAAAAGACAGTAAACTCACAGATATTAACAACCAGACCTAAAACAAAAGCCAACTAAGCAAACCACTACAACAGGAGCAGAAACACAGAAATGGAGATCACATGGAGGGTTAGCAATAGGGGAGTGGGAAGAGGAGAGAGGGGGACAAGGTACATAGAACAAGTAGCATAGATGGTAGGTAGAAAATAGACAGGGGGAGGGCAAGAACAGTGTGGGAAATGTAGAAGCTAAAGAACATATGACACATGGGCATGAACTAAAGGGGGGAATGTGGGTGAGAGGGGTGTGCAGGGTGGAGGGTAATGAAGGGGGGAAAATGGGACAACTGTAATAGCATAGTCAATAAAATATAATTAAAAAAATGTAACACTATAAAACTCATAGAAAACATAGGAGAACATAGGAGAAACTTTTTGACCTGGGGTGACAGATTTCTTAGACATTTTACCAGAAGCATTATCCATAAAGAAATAATCAACAAAGCTGATGTCATAAAAATTAAAAACTTTTGCTCTGTGAAAGGCACTGTTAAGAGATAAAAAAGACAAGGTATAGACTGAGAGAAAATATTTGCAAACCACATATCTGCTGAAGAACTTATACCCAGAACATACAAAAAACTTTCAAACTCAACAATAAGCAAATATACAACTCAATTTAAAAAAGAGCATAAGCCTTGAACAGTCATTTCACCAACAGAATATAAAGATGGCAAATAAGCACATAAAAAAAAAGTTCAATGTCATTAGTCATTAGAGAAATGCAAACTGAAACCACAAGATACCACCACGCATCCACCTGAATGGCTCGAGTTTGAAATGCTGACAGTATCAGGTGCTGATGGGACAGATCAACTGGTGGTGGAGATGCAGAGAAGTACAGTCACTCAAGTCAAGGGTCATGTCCAAAGGACCCATGGACAAAGACAACAGGGTGGGGGAGGACTGAATGTGGAAGGTGGGGGGTGGGTAGGGCAGGGAGAATAATGGGGGGGGGTGAATGGGGACAACTGTAATTGAACAATAAAAAACAAAAAAGTATAGTTATTCTGGAAACTACTTTGCAGTTTCTTATGAAATGAAATACGTGTTTACCAGAGGACCGAGCAATTCCATTCATGAAGAAATGAATTTATTTACCCTAAATAAATGAAAAAATAAAGTCCATGTAAGCTGGCCCAAGTGCAGGACAGCAGCATGGATCCTGATGAGGGTCTGAGAGGGGGCTGGAGAGTCCAGCAGCTTCTCCATGTGCCCACCTGCCCTGCCAGCATCTGCTCCTAAGAACCTGGGCGAAGTCCAGCCCCTGCCTGCTCTGGGGAATATAAATCATGCCATCACCAGAGCCAGGCTCCAAAAGGCTGTTCATGTGCAGCTTTCCCCAGAGAGATGGAAATGGCCCATGAATCAAGCCCCACAGAGCCGTGCCAGAGCTCATCCCATTCTCAGGGACAGGGCTTGGCAAGAGGCCCCGGAGAGGATTTTCATTTGCAAGCACAGCCCCTGATCTCTCCAAGTACACACTCTTCGTCATCCCTCTGACAGTTGCGACTAAAGCTCCACACAGGCACACTTTTATTTATGTCTCAACATCCCCTCGCTAATTCATTCTTTCTTCTAGTCTATCCCCCCATCCCCATCTCTAGGCTTCTTTTGCACTGAAAACCAGTTAGTTGCCAAAGACTCACCAACTGCAACCAGGGTGAGAAGCCCCATCTTCAACAGTTCCAGTATGCAGGGCAGTGCTGCGGCTCCTACACCAGTAGGCCCAGGCCTTATGGAATCAGATTGAAAACGGAAAAGTGCCCCTTCTTTCAAAGCAAAGACCTCTTTACAATTGACAAAACACGAGGAAGCAAAAGTTAGTTCATTTGCTGCCACCACGTACAATCATTTTGGGTTTCCTGACAGTGAGAGGCCGGTCTGACTGGGCCAACACCTTGCACTGCAAGACTCCAGAGCTTGGCAGCAGAGAGCATCTCGGAAATATGCAGATGCACAGATGACAAGTACCATGGGCATTTACTGGGCTCTGCATGGCCAGTCAGCCAACAGCTGAAAAAAACCCCTTATCCCAAAAGCCACTAAGCAAGAGTCCCAGAAACTAAAGACATGGGACTTTGGGAACTCAAGATTTCTGAGACCTTCAGAAATTTCCCACGTGGATTACTTGCCAGTCCCTGTTTTTTCGTAGTGATTATAAGTAGTGAACCCTTACGATGAGAAGAGCCTGGGGCTTATTTTTAGGGACAGCAAGGAAAGGGAGAGTGGAGCAAAAGCATCCTATTCCATGAGTTGTCTCACAAGGAGAAGAACCCAAGAAACAGAGATACCGGTATGAGGCTTTAAAGCAGGAAACAGGCTATCCATATCTTCAGGATGAAAGAAGGTGGTGGTGGAGTAGGCAGTTTTGGGGCATCTGCCCTGAACATAAAGATTCTACAACTAGAAGTTGCCTCCTTGATCCACAGGGTCAGAGGGGCGAGTTCCCAGTGCCAAATTTATACTTGATGACCCCCACTGCTGATTGGACCAGTGGTGGACATCTGCCCCAAGCAGGGGAAAACAGATTACTTTCCACAAAATCTGTGCTTTGGAATTCTGGGATTGCTGAGAGTGACTTCCTATGGCCAGCTCCATAGGCTGTGTGAGCATAAGAGCTGTCTAGCGTAGCCATTTTCCCATTCTGGGACTAAGACCACGGAGCATTTTGAGTCTCCAATTGCAGACTAGAGGTCTGCAGGAGGAGGAGCAAAATGAAGTGGCTGAGCAGTGATAAGAACCAGATTGCCCTGTGCAGCCCAGGAGCTCCCCACAGCTTCCCTTTTCCATTCTAAGCTTGCTCCTGGATTTCATGGGACTCCTCAACCATATAACCTTATTATAACCTCCTCTTTGGTTTAAGCAATCACTTAAGAAGACTGTTGTAGGGGGAGAGGAAGAGGAGGGTTGACAGGTATCCTCAGAGACCTGTGTCCTTACTGCAGAGAGCTGTGCCACAGCTGCCCGAGTTGTCCTGGCATCATTCAGACTGGTGGGGCGAGCAGGCCAGCACGAGTCAGTGGGTGAGAAGGGTGTGAGCTGCACAGCAGAGAAAAATGTGCTAGGAACACCCGTAGGCACAATGTGAAGGCTATTTTCCTCCGAAAGCCTCTGGCAATGAGTCCACTCGTATCACATCCCAGACATCCCCTCCAGACATAGAGGGGATGTGGTACAGCAAGCTCAGACTCTGAAGTCAAATCCGCTGGTTCAAATCCACACTAGTCATGTGGTCCCTCCAGTATTCACTGTCCACACTGCCCAAAGGGTATTTTCTTATCACAAAATCAAAGTCACTGTCACTCACCTGTCTCTCCGGACGTGGTTATATTTACATGACACTGGATTTAATTCCTTGCTCCTGTATATCACTCCAGAAATTGCTTTTCTCACCTCAAGGTTGTGATCAATACTATTACCTAAGAGTTATTATTTATTGAACAAACCTTCTATTGGTCTGAAGACAAATTATTATATTCACCTGTCAGGAATCCACACACAAGATCAATAAACCCTGATCTGTGCTATGGTTGTTAAGCTAGTAATTAAAGTCCTCCCCTGAAATGCCCTCTCAAGATGATCGTTTAAGAACAAAACAAAACAAAACAAAGCAAAACAAAACAAAAAAAGCCTCCAGCCTTTGGGATCCATTACAATTGTGCAATTTTAACCCAGAAGCATTTTTTGAATACTCTGCTGATCTCCTGGCCTGGAATTATCTAGTCTGCACTTAAGCATTAGAGGGGGAAGCAAGTTTTGTCCTAACTTTTCTTCCTTCAGTAAACACAGTGATCAAGCCAATGAGAAGGCTTCCCTTCCGCTAGCTCAGTAGTCTGTGTGCATGAAGACAGAAAGACTGTGATTGACCAGAAGGACCCATTACTTGGTCTCTCATTTTTGAAATCTGCTGAGAAAGTACTGGCAACAGAGTGCTCCCCTAATGATGTGACTCTGGAACTCCCCTCCACCACCGGTTTTGCCCCACCACTTCAGCCAAGCCCAAGTCAGCCCTTGCGGACCCTGCATGCTGCAGGCAAAGAGCCAAAGCCCTGCAGTCTGGGAGACCTGGGTGGGAACCCTCCCCCTGCCCCAGGGGAGTTGTTACGTGTGTCACCTGGGGCAAGCAGACCCCTCTTTTTTGTAGGTAAGTAGGGTGATTATAGGGTGGATGAAATGATGGAAGTACAGCACCTAGTGGGACCAGGTGGGCACCCAATACACTCAGTGGACACTTCTTTTCCAATTCTGTGAATACGCACGTTTCTTAAACAAGGATGAGATACACTCACCCAGCCACATGCCCAGACACATCCAGGAAAGAAAGCCATCCCAACCATACAGGATTGATTTGGGCGCTAAATGAGAATGCAGAGGGGACCCCTTGTGAAGGCTGACTGTAGAGATGCAGGTTTCATTGTGTTGTTACTACAAACACTTAGAGGAATTCTTAGCCATACCAATATTTAGCAGTGGTGTGTGCTTTCCTTGGAGAACACACCAAAAGCTAGGAAAAACAGTATGGTGACAGTCCTGTTTACTTTAACTCTAAAAGTAAAATACAATTCATTGTAAATATTTAAATTAGTTTAAAGGCAACCAAGTGAAAATGCAAAGCTGCTGTGTCTTCCCACCAAGTGAATGCTGCTCCCAATGTGTGAACAGAAGAGCCTGGATGACAGGTATTTGCATATGTGGATGTGTGAGTCTATGTGTTTGTACATGTGCGTGTACAGGAACAGGATGTCAAAATGAGACCTTCTTAACCGAGGCACCAGAGCAATGGATGTCAGCCCCTAAAGGGACAGGCACTCTTCCTCAGCTCCCCCGTGCAGAGGAATATAGGAAGTGGTTCTGGGAGCCTGGCCCAGGACTTTGCCTCTCCAGAGAGGACCCAGAGAGAAGGAAGGGGGAGACTGGGGAAGAGAGTTCTCTGGAGAGAGCTGCCTCCGTCCACAGCATCACCATCACCCCACTCTGGGCAAGGAGTAAAGGGCACCTCTCCTGCCTGAAGCCTGGTAGGAAATGTTTTCATGGGGGTGTCACCCAGAGAGCTGGGACATGTGCACCCTGAAGATGGGGAGAGACTGGGGAGACGGGAGCCTGACCCTTGCTGAGTAGGGTCTCACTGTCATATTCTTGCCCTGGCTCTGCTGGGAAGGAACCAGCCTGTATTGCGAGAGTTTGCCAGGGTCAGAGATGCAAGACTGTTCCCTAAGACCACATGTGGTCCGCAAAGAGGGGACAGCTGGCATGACTCATTTCAGGTTCTGTCCAACAAAGCCACCTGGATAGGCCAGAGGAGGTGCACTACCAGGTGCCCAGGGCTAAAAAGGTGTCTTGAGGAAGCCTGCAGAAAACAGATGGAGGACCAGAGGTGCACCCACCCAGATCTTGCACACTACCTGCAGTAGGGCACCTCCCAAATGTCTACTAAGGGCTCACAAAAAGCAAGATTCCACTTTAACCATCTGCCCCACTCAAAGTTACCAAAGCCACCTAGCTAAGCAAGAGCAATCCTGTCCCCACCTGCCCTCCCTCCACCCCTTGCTATGGCAGTGACTGGCTTGTACCTTTCAGTAATCAGTGCCTTCCCAACAATTGTAAAATGCCTTTCTTCCGTTTCCTCCCCAGCATCTTGAACTTTCTTCCTGTGAGGTGACCAGAGAAAGGGAGAATTATTACAGAAAGGATTTTTTTAAAAAGCAAGGCTGGGTTTCAGTGCCCGATTTCTGGAGCACTGGAGGATGCTGTGTCCCTTGGAGGCTGGTCCCAAATCCATGGCACCTTCTAGAACAGGCCTTGGCTCTTCCTCTCCCCAACCTGCTTGGGGACTGTCTAAGGACTCACAATGGCACTGCTTCACTGAGTCATGGGCCGGGTGAGTGTGTGTGCATGATTGCAGGGGGTGAAGTGGAAAGTGTGTGCCTTTGTGAGGGTGGGAATGTCTTCACTGTGTGGTAGCAAGGGCACAAGATGAGTGTGTGTACAGTGTGCATATTGTGTAAGGGGTGTGTCTTGTGGAGGTATGTTGTGTGAGGGTAGGTGAAGGTGTGTGTGCTGGCCAAGCAGTCTCTTAGGCAAGTAGTTATGAGCCCTTCTGCTGGGCATCTGAAATAAGGTACTCATTCTCATCTGCAGGGCCCCCCAATTCCAAATTCAAAGGGCAGCAGAGCTGGCACTGTTATTAATAACAGCAGAAGCCAACAACTGAGTGCCAGGGCCCTTCTGGCATCAATCCTTGTAGCACAGCTAGGAGGCAGATCTCATCATCTTTGCGAAAGATGTTTAAAGGGAGACTCAGGCGAGTACAGGCACTTGTCCAAGGCCCCCCAGGTAACAAACAGCAGAACAGGGGCCAGAGCCAGGTGGACTTGAATTCAGGCCTGTGCCTTCCCATGCCACTGTTCCAGCCTCTAGGGGCTCGGAAGCTGCCTGACCCAGGGACACATTTTCTAAAGGCAATCAGGGACTAAGAAGCCCAAAGTTCCCAGAAGTGGTTCTGTAACCTCAGCCCACTTAGCAGCAGCAGCAGCAGCTCCCATATACTTTGCATGCTTTTCAATTTCATTTGATTCCATGTTCCTGTGTAAAACATAGACCATTATAGCTGAAAATGGTCTGTGCAGATCACCATGAGGTCCATTTCCCTTGTCCACTAAGCGCCAAGAAGGGTTCTGGGAGGAACATTTGCATACGTGATTTACACGCTACACATCATTTAAGAGCATTTATACATGGCAGGGTTTGATCAGCATGAAGGTAAAGTGTAAAGTATGGGCATGCCTTGTACTAGCTGTTAAAGGGATGGGCTGCCTGAGTCTGTGTTTAAAGAATTTTGTTTCTTACAACTGCACTAATATAAGTTCTATTAAAAAGCCAAATGACCCCTTTAACAAATGATAAAGAAATGAGGGTTTAGGATAATGAGAATATTATAGCAAAGCTCCTACTGTGTCTGCTTGTAATGGGAGTCCTGCCGCTAACCCTCCGTGGAATGCTGGGAAAACGCCCCTCAGAGTTGTTACAAGTGCAACCCGTGCTAATATATCATAATGAAAATGCATATTCTAATACAATGTGATCCCCTTAATGAGCAACACTGGAGGGGCTGTGTGGTAGTTTTATTTACAATCCTCCAAATCTAGGTAAATTGCACATATTCGAAGTTTCTATACAAATAATGTCACTAAGAGCTACCAAACCATGTCTCTTTGGTGTGGATAATGAAACCACTTACAAGCAGAGAAAGTCAAAGTGTGACTAAATGCTAGGGAAAGGCCCTGGGGAGGGGAGTTATTTTTCATGAGGGGTGCAGTCTCTAAAAGAACAGGTGACTTCTAAAATTACTCCCGGTTCCCTCAATCTTTTGCAAGTCTGTTCAACTAAAACGGAGAGAGAAGAGCCCAGGGGGAAGGTGAACCCTACACTTCTAAGAGGAACTGTGGGAAGCCTTTGCTTGCCCCTCTGTGACGTTTTTGAGAGGTCATATTTGTTTGAATTGCACTTTGGGTGGGGACAGTTCCCTTTTCACTTGTGGTCTTTGTTTCCAGAGAAAATATCCAGAAACGCTGGTTTTCTGAAACAAGTCAAGGTAATATAGGATTTCCCTTTGTTAATAATCGAAGTCTTTTACCTCTGGGGGAGAACCTGTTCTCTCTCTGCAAAGCACATTTCCCCCTCTCTCTAATTGGATTTTCTAAAAGGATCCGCTTCCCCTTTTCTGTTCCAGATGCTGGCGATCAGCACTGTACAAAAGCCACTGGCTGATGTCGTTCTTGTCTTTTCTGCCACATTAACCCAGTAGGGGGTTCCACAGCTCGAGATTTTGAAAAGCTGCTGTCAAGTCATAAAAGCCCCAAATGCAACTTAAATGGTTATTAGCTAGTGGGAAACGTCCCCTGAATTCTAATACTTCCATTTAAATAACAATCATAAAGAAAGTAATAATAAAAGTAAACTCTGTGCCCCCACAGCCTTGATTATAGCCTATCACCCACAGTCCACAGCTAATTCACGTGGGGCCTGGGGTGAGGGAGGGCACAGCTTTCAGCTTGGTGGGCACTCCTGATTTTGCAGTCAGCCAGCAGGGGTCGCCCAAGTCATCTAGCAGCTAAATAGAAGCTTCCATGACACAGTGGATAGATAATTCCTTTACACAATCGAGGCATAGACAAAAGAGCCAAGGGGGTTCTTTGCTCTATTAAAAGCCCTGAAACATATGTATTTGCCAAATGGAAAGGTGCAGAATTAATTGAAAAAGAGATGGAATTTGTATTCCTCAGCTCCCTTGGGGGTTTTATAATTAATAAATATTTGTAGAGCCTTTGATAAGTATGAAGTACCATGTATGTGGGAAACAAAATAAGCTTGCAATACATCCTGTATTAGATCAAAAGACATGAAAGTTAAGAATAAGAGAAATGATAATAGTGCCATATAACAGTACTTTTCCATGTGCCAGGTATTTTCCCTATAGTATTGCTTTCATCACAGTGATCATTAAGGAGATATTACTATTATTAGTCTCACTAAATTGGTTTTTGTTAAAAGTCCCTTAAAACTCTGAGATCCAGTCACTTGTCCCAGGAAGCCCAGCCAGTAAGTAGGAGAGCCCAGATTTAAACTGGGCTTTACATCCAACTATTCCCAGGCCCCAAACTAGTGTTCTTTTACAGCCCCATTGTATAGCCAGCAAACAAAATATACGAATTCCTTACACCAGGGAATCCCTAAAGGAAACCTTACCACAGGAAGAGAAAAATCTGTTTTCAAGAATAATTAATGAAGTACAAATTGTGTAAGTAATACCAAAAAAATTGGGTTGACTCTGGGACTTCTAACATAATGTCTCAAGTGTTTTTATCTCCTTATGTATATTCAATACTCTATAAAATGTCTACAGATGTGAAAATTATAGTAAATATGTTCTGCAGTCTTAATTGCTAAACGATTACAAAGTAACTAAACAAGAGGTGGCAGGCTGCCCTGTGGCTTTATTCATCTCTTTCTGGAGAGCAGCAAAATCACAAAGTCTTCCCCGACACAACAGGTTTCTATGGTTACGCGAGATGTAAATATATTATACGTCCGGTGTGATGTGAAAGGACCAGCCAGGCTCTGTGTGTGCAGCAGACCCCAGAGGGAGAGCACTCACATAGATGGCACTCCGCAGCCAGCTAAATATTTGTTTCTAGGTTTACAACAGGGTAGGAGTGGGAATAAAAGCTGCTGGTGCTGGAGAGACTGCCTGCACAGCTAAGTGGATGTATTGCATGTCGGCCACAAAGCAATGCAAAGAATGAAATGGCTTCTGCTGCCTCAGGCTTCGGAGCCAGGCCTCAGTGTGAGGCAGGGGCTCCGTCCATCGTCCTTCTGCGTCAGAGTTGCCTATCTGTTCCTGCTGGGTGATCCTGCATAGGATCTGCATGGACCCGAATTATCCTGCCGGTGGGTTTTTTTTTTTTTTTTTTTTTTTTTAAACCTTAAGGGAGCATAACTTGTCAGTTGCTGCTGAGAAACCAAATAAAAAATGTAGTTTCCATTCAAGATGAGATAGTGTTGAGAAATGTGACTCTGAACCCAGGATTTACTGCATGCATCACTAGAAGTGACAAACTGCGATAATCTGGATCATTAAGGCTCAGGATAGAATATTGGAAAATCCAAATTCAAAGAGCAAGGGTAATAACAACTCAGATTTCTCCAGAAATCCATTTTTATTGCATAATTTGCAAAGCAATGTTAAATGGAAAAGTGCTGCTGCCCATGAGGTGGAATCCCTAAAGCCCCGAACTGCACTCCCGCCTGCGTAACTCAGAAGTGTTTCACAGATCGCCCGCCCTTGACTGCAGGTAGACTGGGGCTCTGACATCCACAAAAGCAGTTGCTGGGGCAGCTGTGTTTCTTCTCCCCTGGTAAGAAAGGACAGGCTAAGAATTCCTAGGAAAGAACAAAGCAAGCTCTTCTGAAGAGACCGTTTTTACCCAAAGAGAGTGCATCCCGGTGCCTGGTATCCAAATGAAGGCTTAAACAAACCCCGAGAACATTTACCTACTCAGAGGGGATGGTGGGTGAGGAAAATAACACAGGGACCTCTTTAGGGGAAGGAGGGGCACATGTGCTGGGCATCTGGCCCTCTCAGAGAGAAGCTGGCTTTCCCAGGTGTCTTCCGAGACCCTGAAAGGCGGTGGAGGCAGGAGTGGAGAGGGCATGATGAGACGGACCAAAGGAAAGGCTCTGGCCATCTCAGGACCATCCCTGTGCAGCAGAACCCTGGCTGAAATGAGGCCTCCTAATGAGTAGTTCAGATTTATTTGAAGACATGGAAATATGAGGCTGAGTAGGTGCCAAAGGACCCCCTGGGTCGGGGGCCACCTCGGCTGCTGCTATCTGTTCCAAACACACTGCAGAACCAACATTTCCAGGCTGAAATACAGGATCTCAAATGTGTCATTTGGATTTCATTTTAAAATCAAAGGGTTTGAGCCTGCCTTTGGCCCAGATGGAAAAAGAGGGGTTCAGGACCAAATCAAGGATGAGACAAGGGTGTTGCAAAGGACACAGCAGAGAGGGAACAGCGACGGCTTCCAGCTCCTCCACTCTCTACTTTTCCTCTTACATCATGTGATAACCTTGAGGAACAGCCAACACCCCACTGCGGGCTCCCCTCTAGCACATATCCGCTGCCATCTCCAATCCCCAGCTCATGTCACTCTATACCCTCGGAATGTTCCACTCTCTCTTTAGACAACCCACATCTCTCCCCACCAATAAAGTCAGCCTAATATTTACCTCCTCTATGAAGGCAATCTCTTTGACTAGTCCCAGTTGGTTTTGAACATTTAGATCCTTTCATCTAACTTTTAGCATTTGAGGTTTTGATTACATAAAACCTAAGATCACTTCCAGCTCTAAAATGTTATCCATAGTTTAACAGAATAGCTGAAAGAGCACCCACAGTGGGAAGAGGGGCCCTGTCTCTGAGTCCAGGGTGTCTCGAGCAACACCCCACAGCAACTGGGCTGATCTCATACCACTGCATCTGTGTTCAGGCAAGTTCAGCAAGTGTGGCAGTGGGTACAAGCAGTGATAAATCAATGTGCTTACCAGGCAGTGAAAAACAGGTAAAATCTATCCTTTCATTCATTCAGCAAACATTTGCTGAGCCCCTTGCCTGGGGGGACAAAATAGGGAGTAATGCAGAAACTGTGTCTGCCCTCTGGGGGTGGCCAGTCCGGGGAGAGGCACGCAAGTAACGACACACCATAATCCCAGGTAACAGCTGGGCAGAGGGATACGCAGGGCTACACACTGAACACCCAAGAAGCCACGGAGTGTTAGTGGAAGAGATGAGATAAGACAGAAACGTACAAAGCAACTCTGCATATGTCTGAGACAGAATGGGATAGGATGAAATGGGCTGCAAGTGCTAACAGCCTGGAAAACCGGAAAAAGTGGTGTTGCAGAATTGGAGAAGATAAACCTTTTGAAGGTCACTAAGGATTTAGATGACTGGAGAGGATACACCTTTGCTTAATGTCTTCCATAGAGTGAGGGCTATTCTAGGATCGTCCTGGACATCATCCAGTTTTAAGGCTCACAAAAACTCTGTGAGGTAGAGATAATAATGCCCATTTTATAGACATTAAAAGTATGTCTAAAGAATGTTACACAACTTGCCTAAAATGGCACTAACTGGTGAGGCCAAGCTTTGACTAACTTGCATGCTCTGCATCCACCCACCTAGCCCCCCTCCTTCTCTCCCCAGTACCATCATTTGTCCACACAGGCCCATCTATCCCACAACCATCTGTCACACAGCCTGCCATTCCTAGACCCCACTCACATTCCTGTCCCCGCTGGCAACTGTTCTAATGGGTTTACTGTACATCACTTTGCATGAATTTCTTCCCCCAAATCTGGATATAGGTATTTTAATCATGTAAGTGATATTGTATTATACACTTCATTCTCTTCCTTATTTTCCACTATATTTTTAAGATCCACAGGGCCATGCGGCAATTCTACATTTTCCCAGAACTTTCTTAGGAAAACATTAAACACGGAGAAAAGTTGAAAGAATTTTATATTGAATACCCAAATACTTCCTTCCTAGAGTCTATTATTAACATTTTAATGCTTTTTCACATATCTATCCAACTGTTTTTCTCTGTTTTCATTCACAAATTCATTTTGTACTTAGGATGTACCTCAAAGTAAATTTACAGACCAGTTAAAGTTCCCCTGAATATTTCAGAAGGTGCCCTGGCTGGTGTGGCTCACTGGATTAAGTGCTGGCCTATGAACCAAAGGGTTGCTGGTTCAATTCCCAGTCTGGGCACATGCCTGGGTTGCGGGCCAGCTGCCCAGTGTGTGGTGTGTGAGGGGCAACCACACATTGATGTTTTTCTCCCTCTTTCTCCCTCCCTTCCCCTCTCTGGAAATAAAATCTTAAAAGAAAAAAAAGAATATTTCAGAAGGCATGTTATTAACTAGAGCACAATATTTGTTCATAGTTTTTACTGTAAAATTTATATACAGTAAAAAAATTAATAAGTGAACTACACAAATCTTAATGTACATTCAGTGAGTTCTGGCAAAGGCATGCACTTGTGTTCACAAATCCTGTCAAGACACAGAATGTTACTTTTACATCAGAGAGTTCCTTCATGATTCTTCCTAGGCCAGCTTTGCCCTTCCACCCCGGAGGCAATCACTGTTCTGACTTTTTCCTACCATGGATTAAATAAGCCTTTCTACACCTTCATATATATGAAACCAAACAATATTATGTTCTTCTATGTAAGTATTGGGTTGGCCAAAAAGTCTGTATGGTTTTTCCATAAAAGACACATTTTTTATTTTCACAAATAACCTCATTGATTTGGATATTTTGAGTATGTTGGCTGTTTCCTGCTATTGGCTTCCAGTGGGTAGAGGCCAGCAGTGTCTTCCAGCGTATTAAGACAGCCCCACAGCAAAGAATTATTTGGCCAGAATGTCAATAGGACCAAGAAACTTCACAAACCTCTTTTGACATGTTTGATCAGTCACAGCACCTTCTCCAAACACTGTACAATTTTTTGGGTGTGTTTCAGTTGCATTTTTACCTTTCTTGAAATAATAAAGCATAATACACCAAAAACGTTGTGTATCATCTTCCATCTTCAATATTAAAATGGCTACCCATTCACCAATTTTGATCATTTTTTTTAAATGCACATTAATATGACAGCTGTCATAATACAATCTAACAAAATTGTTTTGAATGAAGTTACAGACAACTAAGCACTACTAGAGCCATTGTATGAAAAAACTAAACAAACTTTTTGGAAAACCCAATATTTTTGAGATCCACGCATGCTGTTGTTCGCATCAACAGTTCGTTACTTTTATGGCTGAGTACCATTCCATTGCACGACTACAGCAGTTTGTTTAATTTTTCTCCTGTTGCTAGACACCTGAGCTGTTTCTAGTTTGGGAATATTATTAATAAAGCTGCTAAAACATTTCTGTAGAACTCTTATTGTAGATATGTATTTTAATTTCTCTCGAGTAAATACTTAGGAGTGAAACCACTGGCCCACAGGGTAGGCATGTTTAGTTTCATGAACACTGCTGGAACTTTTTCCAGAGGGATTACAGAGCTGCGGTTACTCCAGTATGCATGAGCATCCCTGCTGCTCCACATCATTTGTGTGGTCAGTCTTTTCCATTTCATCTGTGCAGGTAGGATTGTAGTGCTATCTTCTTGTGGTTTAAAGGACATTTCCTTGCTGACTAGTGATGTTAAATTTTTTTTGAGGCCATTCACATACTTTTTGTGACTTGTATATTCAAATCTTTCCCCATTTTCAAATTGGTTTGCTATTTTATTACCAAGTTGTAGGAGTTCTTTACCTATTTTGGGTACCAGCCTTTTGTCAAATACATGATTTGTGACTTGATTACTCATTTTCTTCATGATATCTTTTGAGGAGCGTAAGTTTTAAATTCTGATAAAGTATATCTTGTAAGTGTTTTTTTATTTTATGGCTATTGTCTTCTATGACCTGTTCACCCCTAAGTCGGGAAGGTACTCTCCTATGGTTTCCTCTGAAAGCTTTATAAATAGTGTTAGGTATTTCGTTTAAGCCTATGATCCAACTTGAATTGATTTTTGTGTTTGGTATGAGGTAAGAGTTGAGGTTTCATTTTTCCCCATACAGATACTAGTTACTCCAGCACCATTTGAAAAGACCTTCCTTTCCCCCATTGTGTTGCTCTGGTGTCTTTGTTGAAAAATCAAATGACCATATATGTGTGGGTCTCTATCAGTGCTCTGTTTCACTCCACTGATCTTCTTATCAGTTCTTAGCCCCACACTGTCCTGATTGCTTTAGCTTTAGAGTAGTGTAAGTTCTCCAACTTTGTTTTTCTTTTTCAATATTGCTTTGGACATTTTAGGTCAAGAATCAGCAAACTTTTCTTAGGGCCAGATGGTGTCTGCCATACTACTTGACACTGCTATTGTAGCATGAAAGTAGCCACAGACAATATACAAACAAAGGGGCGGGGCTGCGTTGCAATGAACGCTTATTTACAAAACTGCAGCTGGGCCACAGGCCCTGGTTTATAAACCTCTGTCCTAGGTCCTCTGCGCTTCCATCTAAATTTTAGAACTTACCAGTTCGGTATTATGACTGATACTGCATTGAATCAACCAATAATGTGGGGAAAGTTGACATCTTAACAACATTGAGTCTTTCAATATGTTTAAATAGTAAAGTAGACTGAGTGATTTTTAGGTGTTAAACCACCCTTACATTCCGGGGATTAAACCCTATTTGGTCATGGTATATTCAATCTGTTGATATTTTGCTAAATATTTTTGCACCTATGCCCATGATGGATATTCATCTGTAATTTTCTTTTTTTCCTAATATCCTTGTCAGGTTTTGGTATGAGGATTATTTTGGCCTCACGGCGCAAGTGGGAGAGTATTTCCTCCTCTTCTATTTTCTGAAAGTTTGTGTAAAATTGTAGGGGTTTTTTCTTAACTATTTGATAGAATTCATCAGTGAAACCATCCAGGCTTTAAGTGAGTTTGTTGTTAAAGGTTATTTAATAATTTAAATTTCTCTAATGTATATAGGGATATTCATATTTTGTTTTATCTAGTGTTTTTGGTAAAATACCTTTTTCAAGGAATTTTCTATTTCATCTTAGTTGCCAAATAAATTGGTATAAAGTTGTTTATAATATTCTCTTAATGTTCCTAAGATCTGCAGCAATAATGCTTCCTTCAGCTCTTACATTCATAATTCATGTTCTATCTCTTCTTTTCTTAGCCAGTCTCACTAGGAGTTTACCAATTGTCTGCTCTTTTCAAAGAGGAAACTTTTAGAGATTCATAAATTTTTCTGTGCTTTCTCTTTCATTGATTCTGCTTTTTTCCTTATCATTTCCTTCTTACTACTTAACTTTGGAGTTACTGTGCTCTTCTTTTTCTAGCTTCTTTAGATGTAAACTTAGGCCATTGATTTTGCATCTTTCTCTTTTCTAATATGAACATTTAAAGCTATAGATTTCCTATGTTTGTTTAGCTACAATAAGTTTTAACATGGTGATTTTCATTACTATTTATTGGAAGTATTTTTAAATTGTATTTTATTATTATACTATTACAGTTGTCACATTTCTCCCCCATCATTCCCCTCTACCCTGCACACCCCCTCCTACCCACATTCCCCCCCTTTAGTTCATGTCCATGTGTCATAAGTTCTTTAGCTTCTACTTTTCCCACACTATTCTTGCCCTCCCCCTGTTTATTTTCTACCCACCGTCTATGCTACTTATTCTCTGTACCTTTTCCCCATCTCTCCTCCTCCCACTCCCTGTTGCAAACCCTCCATGTGATCTCCATTTCTGTGTTTCTGCTCCTCTTCTAGTGGTTTGCTTAGTTGGCTTTTGTTTTAGGTGTGGTTGCTAATATCTGTGAGTTTGCTGTCATTTTACTGTACATGTTTTTTAATCTTCTTTTTCTTAGATAAGTCCCTTTAACATTTCATATAATAAGGGCTTGGTGACTATGAACTCCTTTAACTTGACTTTATCTGAGAAACCCTTTATCTTCCCTTCCATTCTAAATGACAGCTTCACTGGATAGAGCAATCTTGGATGTAGGTCCTTGCCTTTCATGACTTGGAATACTTCTTTCCAGTCCCTTCTTGCCTTGAAGGTCTCTTTTGAGAAATCAGCTGACAGTCTGATGGGAACTCCTTTGTAGGTGACTGTGCCCTTATCCCTTGCTGCTTCTAGAATTCTCTCCTTCATTTTAATCTTGGCTAATGTAATTATGATGTGCCTTGGTGGGTTCCTCCTTGGGTCCACCTTCTCTGGGAATCTCTGAGCTTCCTGGACCTCCTGGAAGTCTGCCAGACTGGGGAAGTTCTCCTTTATTATTTGTTCAAATAAGTTTCTACTTGTTGCTCTTCCTCTTCCCCTTCTGGTACCCCTATAATTTGGATGTTGGGATGTTTAAAGATGTCCTGGAGGTTCCTAAGCCTCTCCTCATTTTTTTGAATTCTTGTTTCTTCATTCTTTTCTGTTTGGTTGTTTCTTTCTTCCTTCTGGTCCATTCCATTGATTTGAGTCCCAGTTTTCCTACCATCACTATTGGTTCCCTGGGCATTTTTCTTCATTTCACTTATTGTAGCCTCCATTTGTTCCTCTAATTTGCAACCAAAATCAACCAATTCTGTGAGCTTCCTAATCACCAGTGCTTTGAACTGTGCACCTGATAGGTTAGCTACCAGTGCTTTGAACTGTGCAATTGATAGGTTAGCTATCTCTTGGTTGCTTAGATGAATTAGCTCTGGGGCTTTGATCTGTTCTCCCATTTGAGCCATATATATATATATATATATATATATATATATATATATTTTTTTTTTTTTTCGGGGGAGGGTCTGGTCACGGCTGTTACATAGTGAGGGGAGGAGCCTTAGGTGTTCACCAGGATGGGGCAATGCAGTCACAGAGTTGTGACGTTGTATGTAGGGGAGGGGCCCAAAAGGGAACAATGGCACTTGCTCCGCTCTCTCAGATTCCAGTCCCCTCCGTCGCTTTCCCCAAGCAAACTGGGCCCTTCTGGTGCTGATTTCTGTGTGGGTGGGCCTTTGCACATTCTAGGACCCTGTGGGTCTCTCCAATAAACTCTCCTGTGAGGCTGGGATTCTCTCCCAGCACTTCAATCCCCAAAAGTATTTTCAATCGGTGCCTCTAGGCTCCACTTCCTGGCGCTGGGGCCCTGCACCGCGCAGTCTGTCCTGCTGCCCGCTTTCACCTGGCTTATCTGCATGCAAATGTGCGACCATGGTCAGCCACCTTATGCACTCCGCTTGGTCTGCTTGTTGCTATCCCGTGCTTGGTAACCACCGCCTGTGTGCCTGGGACCACCAGCCACCGCCTTTTCCTGCCTCAACCCCTCTCCACCAGCTGCTGACTCCTCCCCTCTTACCGGTCTGGCTGAATCTTTGTCAGACTTCCGTACAATTCAATTTTCTATCTGTTCTGGTTGGGGTTTTTTTGTTGTTCTGTATTTTTGTTGTCCTTAATCTTGGTTGTGAGAGGAGGCACAGTGTGTCTACCTACGCCTCCATCTTGGCCAGAAGTCTAGAAGTATTTTTAAATTTACTTTTGTTTTCTTGACTATACAAGCTATTTGGAAGTATGTGTAATTTCCAAATATCTGAAGTCAGAAAACATATTCTGTAGTATTTCAATCATTTTTAATTTATTGACATTTGTTTTATGCCCTATCTTGTTAATGTAACGTAGGCACTTGAAAAGAATGTGTATTCTTCAGTTTGGAAATGCAGTGTTCTAGAAATATAATTAGGTCAAGGTGACTGATAATGTCTTTGTGTCATTTATATTTCACTATTTTTATTTTTTCTAGTTGTTCTATCAAATCCTAATAATTCTATCAATAAATATGATGTTAAATTCACCAAATACCATTGCAGAAATGTCTATTTCTCCCTTAAATTCTACCAAATTTTGTTTCATGTAATTTGAAACTTTGTCATTAATCAAAAATACATTTATGGTTTTTTTATGTATATTGGGTGAATTGATCCTTTTATCATTAAATATTCATGTTTACCTTTAGTAATACTGTCCTGAAGTCTATTTTATGTGACTGCATGCAATCCTGACTTCTTTATGCTGTTTTTCATGGAATACCTTTTTCCACACATTTACTTTCAATGTAAATATTTATAAAGAGCAGATATTTTCGTTCTGCTTTTTAAAAGAATTCCATTCTTGACAATGTATTCTTTAATTGGAGTATTTCATTCCTTAATATTTAATAAAAGTACTAATACATTGGATGTAAGTCTACCATATATTACTGCTTGTTCCTGTGTGTTTTCTCTCTCCTTTTCCTCCTTTCCTATCCCCTTTCGGATTAAGTGTTTTCCAAAATTCTATTTTAGTCTATATTGACTGCTTAGCTATACATCATTCTGTTTTTTTAAGGTGCTTGTCCTAGGGATTACATCTTTAACTTTTCAAACTATTTCAAGTAAATAAGTAGAAACCTTGCAACCAGCTGGTCCATCTAACACCACCTCCAACTTCTATTATATAAAAGTTGATATGCATTGCAGCTACATTCATTATAAATGCCATAGGGCAATCTGATTTTTTATACAGTCTTATGTACCTTAAGAAATAAGGGAAGACTAGTCTATTGTTTTTACCCATTTATTTTCCAATTCTAATGTTCTTCATTTCTTCCTGAAGATGCAACTTTCCACCCAGTATTTCCCTTCAATCTGAAGAACTTCTTTTAGTACTTCTTGTAGTACAGGTCTTCTGAAAACATCTTTATTATGTCTTCAATCTTGAAAGATTCTTTGGCTGTTTACAGAATTCTAGATCAACAGTGTCTTCTTTCATCATTTAAAATATGGCATTCCAATGTACTCTGCCCTCATACTTGCTGATGAGAAGTCCACATGTGTTGATTGGCTCTAGCTACTTTGAGAATATTCTCAATCTTATAAAACTTTGGATATGATGTGTCAAGGTATAGCTTTTTCTTATTTATTTTTCTTGGGGTTCTCTGAAATTCTTGAATTTTTAAGTGTATGTCTTGAATTTGGGGATGTTTTGACCATTTTTTCTGCAAATATTTTTTCTGCATCATTCTTTCTCCTTTTCTTCTTGATCTCTAATTACATGCACATTAGATCTTTCAATGTGGCCCCACGGGGCTGTGAGGCTCTATCCTGTTCTTTTCTAATCTTTGTAAAACTCTCTATTCTGAAGATTAGATACTTGATCCAGCTTTAAGTTCACCCTTTCCTTTGGAAATTCTATTCTGTGTTTAAGCCCATCCAGTAAATGTTTAATTTTAGATATATTTTTCAGTTTTAGAATTTCCATTGTATTTTTAAAGTTTCTAGTTCTCTGAGTGATATTTTATATACTTGTATTTTATTATATATTTGAAAGTATAACTAATATTTATTATATTAAATATAATATTATATAATGTTATATAATATTCAATGATGTTCAGACTTCATTGAACGTAGTTATAAATGCTTTGAAATCCCTGTCTGCTAATTCCAACATCTGAGTCATGCTCAGGGTTGGTATCTGTTTACTGTCTTTTTTTCTGAAAATTGAGTCACATTTTCCTAGTTATTTGTACATCAAATAATTTCTCAATGTATCCAGAACAGTGTAAAAGTTATGATGTGAATTCTATTACTTTCCTCCAAAGGGTATTGATTTTGGAATATTCTGTATCTTGAATCTCAGTTCAGTTCTTCTATCTTTAGCTAGAATCTGTCCTAGACATCTGCATTTCAGGGTTCAAGCAGAGATTTGGGCTGAGTTTATACACAAAACTTGGGTCTTCCATTCTCTGGGCCTTATCACCCCAGCATATACATGTCCCCTCACTTTCCAGGGACTATTGTGCCCTTAACACTGTCATCTGACTCTTCAGACTATAAAGGTTTTTTTATGGTTTCCTAACAGAGTCTTAAGCCAAGTGTGGCTGCTGACAGGGGTCTGACCTTAGGCTAATAGCCTAAGGGACACATACTCTGTGCCATTCCTTTCTTTCATTTTCACCCCCACCCCCAGAACCTGTTTGCCCGCTCGAGGACCTTCAGATAGTTGGCATTCCCCGCCCCACCCCTGTCACCAGGTCCTGGAAGGAGCTAGTTTCACACACTAGAGGTAGAGCCACCACAGTGTTCATCGCTGCACAATATGCCATGGTGTGCTTCAGTGTTTTACCTGTCTGCTCCACTAGCGATGGATGCTCCGGTTCACTCCAGCTCCCCACCAACACAAGCCACACAGTCCTGTGTCCTTTTTGCCACATCTCCATGGAGGGGAGGCATCTGGATGAAGTTACCACTCCAAGCAAAAGCAAAGAGGAGGCATGAGAACCTAGTATGTGAGGAGATGGACAAAAGACTATGTGGCTTTGGGGAGGCTGAGGAGAAACTGAAGTGGGGGCCCATGCAGAAATGAGTCCTTGCAGCCTTCATCAGGGGAGTAGCTGGGGAGTTGTAGCTTAGGGGGACTCCTGTGCCTGCAGAGAGTTTGTTGCCTGTGTCACACAGAGACAGGGGTCCCAGATTCTGGTTTGTTGCCCTTTTCTTAGCCCAGAGGTGATGAGCTGCATACCAAGAGAAGTATGATGGGCAGGGCTGGGGGTGGATGTGAAAGAGCTGATGTGGGCTTATTACTTTTGCTGTGGATAAGGGAGGAGTACAATATTATTGATGATCCCTTTAAATATAGTTTCCAAGGCTCCTCAGCAGGCCGGAGATGAAGGAGTGGAAGGAATATACTAGAACTCCATGTTTGTGGGTTTAGTGTCTTGGGAAGCTGGTGGTATCACTGACACACAAATCAGAGGGAAAAAGATGACCTCAAGCTTGGACAGAGTCTCTAAATAACCCCTCTAACTTCAAGCCTCGCTGATTCTCTGTTTCCAAGAGTGGTTTTACAACCATGTTATTTATGTTCTAAAGCTAATTTGTGTTACTGCTATGTCTTCAAGACGAAGGTAACATCCTGAGAGCGGGAAGCAAGCTTTTACTTCTTTAATATTCTATGGTATTTTTTGGCACTTGAATTTTTCATTTTTTAGTAACTGCTAATAATTAAGACTCATACATATTTGCTAGATCTTTAAATAAATAAAACATCTGTATTGTGGAGATAATAACCTTTTCTTCTCTGGGCATCCAATGTAGAGTCAGCACTGTTTGGCAGAATCAGGCACTGATCTGGGTCTGAATTCGAGTTCTACCACTTTGAAGCTGAATAATTACTGGCAGTTTACTTCATCTCTCCATGCCCCAGTCTCCTCAACTGTAAAATGAGCCGAGGCCATCCACCTCACAAAGCTGTATACCATGAAATGGCATAAGTAAAGCTCCTAGTCAAATGCCCGGGACAAAGAAGGGCCCAAGATCACTTATAACAGTAGCCCTTCTTCCAATATTTTGTTGAAGGTGAGACAAAGGTATTTCTAAAATCAGAACAGATTCTATTTACCACTCAAAACATTCCTTGGTGGAGAATGCGCCTAGAATCAGGCTTGCTGCACCAGGCAGAGAAGTATGGCACAAAGGGAACTGGCAAGACATCTCCAGTCTGATTCTGCCAGGTGAGCTGTATGATACAATGAAAGGCCCTTATTTTTCTTCACCTTAGTTTCATGAATGTAAAATAGAGATAATAATACCTGCTTTTATCTATTTTCTAGATTGTAATATGGGTAAAATGAGTCATAGAATAAAAGTATTCTGCTACTATAAAATATCATGCAAAATTAACATTTTATTGTTAAACAGGCCTAATTACACCTCTTCCTCAAATAACTTCATACTTTCAACACCGGCTCTATGTTGAGAACTAAGGTTGCAAAGTAGTTTTACCATAACTATTGTCGAACACGACCACTGTGCTCAAGGAGCAAGGAGAGTGACATAGTAAGAGCAAATGAGCAAAATTTTCTCTAGAAATCTAAAATAAAAAATGGAAACAGTGAATGAATAGGAGATGCATGTAAGAGAACTATCAGTGCATCAATGCATCATTTTGATTCATTATGCATAGAAATGTGTGGTTTTCCCGTTTCATCCAGAAACCAACAATGCCTCTGGTATTCTAGCCAGGCCACCCCCCTCGCACAGTGCCTTGGCAACAGCTGCTAACCCTCATTAGGCTAGCCAGGACAGACTCCGGCCACGCTGGGATATTTCCTTCCAGTGATTACGGACACACGTTCTCTTCCCAAAGTGGCATATGCAAGGGTAATTATACTTCCCACCAAAATGAGATTCTCCCAAAGAAGGAAGTGAAAACCCATGGTTGCCGAAGAAAGTACCGGTTACTCAGCCACAGTTCACAGTCTACACACTTAGCCCTCAATTCTCTCTCCACTGACTTAGCGAATGCTCCGAGGCCACCGAGAGTCTCTAACCTAAGCAAGCTGACATTCCTTCCATAATAAGATGATTCTTCTTCATAAAAAGGTCGGGCCAACAGGGGTCAGGCATGATAACTGTGATCATTTTTCATTTAAGAAAACAACCTGTAAAGCCAAAACAATTTTTAAAAACATGTTTTGTTTTGTTTTCTTTCTTTTTTCAATGGTTAAAGTGAGGGCCCGCCAGCTCCTCTGACAGTTCTGGAGCTGCCATATTCAAACACAGCTGAAGCATCAGAGCCTTGTCTGCTCTTCAGAAAAAGAAGGCCTTTTCTCACCATTGTTTCTTTTTTATCCACTTTTACTGTCACTGTGACAAAAGTATTCTAAAAGAAAATGTGGTAAAAAGAGAGGCTGACACCATTTCAGATTGGAGACGCTCTGGCTGTGCGGATGGGTTTAAAAGGAAGGCATTGTGGTCTGGACTGTACAAAGCCAAAACCTCTCCTGTTCCCCTGAACATTTATCCTGAAGAGGTAATTTCTGCCAAAACAATCAAAGACGTTACTAGGAAATGTACATATTTTATACTTGACTTACTCTTACAGCATTTGTTGGACCAAATCAGAATGTTAATTTTTTCAGTTTTCTCTAGAACTAGAGAGTGACCCTTCCCCCTTGTATTTCTTGCTTGGAGGCAGATGCTCAACACAACTTTTAACTGTCCAGCAGGTTTTAAAAATAGTTCTTTTTTCCCCCCTAAAATACCGGCCATGTAGAATATTTCACCCCAAAGCCTCAGAGACAATAGGTGAAAATGATCTTGTGTTCTCAGTGGACAACTGGGACCATGTACCCTTTCTCAGATGCAGACCTACCGCCCCTGGCTGTGAGGATGGCGCCCCACCTCCATGGCCACACACAGCATCTGGCCCCTTTGCACCTCTCCACCCTATTTATAGGAGTGTTTAGGCCGAAGTTCTCCCTGTATTTTATATTCCAATGGGGCTGCCCTCCATGCATCTCCTGAAGGGTGGCAGCTATCCCTCCCATGCAGTTTCTGCTGTGCCCTCCGCCTGGCTGTCATGCTGCCTTGTTGGCCTGGCAAAAAAAACCACTGTGCCTCCCATGCAGCTCCAGCAGCACCTCCAGGAAGTCTCTCCTGACTGAGCCCTCCCGAGGCAAAAGTGGCCCCTCTGACCTATTCCTCTCACAGTAGTGGACAACGGCAATTGCATGAAGGCCACCAAGTGCCCAGCTCTATCCTGCCTATCAGGCATTATTTTATTGTTACAAAATCTCCGTGACATTAAACTGCTTGTCAAAGTCATACAACTAGTAAGTGGCAGAGTTCAGATTAGGTGTATGTATTTATCATTTATCTATTAAACTGAAAGCACCTTATGGCAGGAAATCTACTGATTCATCTCTGTAACCTCAATACCTAGCAGAAGGACAGGTACATAGTATGAGTTTGACAAATGTTTGCTGAACGAACAAATGAATGAATAAATGAATGTCTCAATGATTAGGTTTCTCACAAATTACACTGCAGTATTGCTTGTAATTTGAAATACTGAAAATTCTGACTACAAGAAAATAAAAGATTTGAAAATTTGTGGGGCAGGTAAACTTGATGTCCATCATAAGACAAATGCCAGAGCTTTTATGAAACTGTGTGCTTCTGAGTGTCTCTGTTCATGACCCCCACAAACCTGCTGGTCTGTAAGCTCCTAAGAACAGGAAATGTGTCTTTTCTCTGAATTTTTTGGGCCCAAGTGACTGGCATTTTGGGATACTCAGCAAATAGCTGCTGAATGAATACACTAAAAAAAAAAGAATGAACAGATAGAAGATTTCAAACTCTATTTGGACACAAGGCTAACTTCCTTGGAAAAATGCTTCTAAAATTGTCCACACTATATTCATTCCAAACACTTCTAGCTGTTTGTTTTAAGAGTCGTATCACACTAAGTGACATCTTTATTTCTTCTTTTCTACCTTTTTCCTATCCCACTTTGATTTAAACAGCTTCAGATTTTCCATGGATCTCAAATGCCCAAGCTATGTAGAACACTTTATTCATACTATTGACTCACATTTAGCTTACCTGAAAGCTTAGTGTTACACAGAAAATAATTCAGAACTGCATTATTACAGCTCAAATTCCATTCTATAAATACTGTTACAATCCCCAGGCAACACCCACATGTCTCAAATGTAGGAAAAGCTCCATTATAATAAAAAATTTGCATGAGCCTTGCCAAATCTAACAAGAGTTTATCCACAGTAAATACTTGCCTCTTAAGAGAGACAAATGGCTTGACAGAAAGAGCAGCAGACTGGAGCCTGGAGGCCTGGGTTCAAGTTCTGCTTTATTCTTTAGCTGTGTGGCCTTGGACAGCTCAGTTTTGTGGCTCAATTTCCTTGTCTCCAAGAGAGGGATCCTAATAGTTATGCCACCTACCTCAAAGGCCCACTGCAAAGATTCGACAGAGGCACTGCATGCAAAGTATCTAGCAGGTGCAATTATTATTAGAGCCAATACCCCACCTCACCCTGGCTTTCACACACTTCACTGTTCTTTTCTAGTCCCCATGGGCAAAGGGTTTAAAATTCTGAAGTCTCTGTTTCTTCAAAAGTGCTTCTCTCTTTCAAAAGAAGTTAAATATACAAGAGATCTAAGTCTGTTTCAAGGTTGAGCTAAAAATCACCAAAGCAATTATTTAGGGAGAGTTCAGGGAATTATATGTAAGATTAAATGATCACTTTAATGTCTGAATGGAAAATAGGTAAATTCTCAAGAACTGCTGAATTATGTCTTTCGTGATATGGCTTGATATGAACTAGTTTCATTTCAAGAACTATCTAGGGTAATGAAGAACTTATTTTTTGAAAATATTCTTTGAGCCAAAGGATTTTTATTTCTCAATGAGAAACCATTCTCCTTGCTCTCAAATTTACTATACTCAGATTGTTTAAATGATGTGTTAGACTACACGGTGACAGAATGTTTCTCTACTTTTTCATCTTGTATATTTTTCTACATTTTTTCTTTCTTCCATTTTACTGCTAAGGCCAGTGGAGAATACCCAGTACTTGGAAACTCGGTGGAAGTTTCCAGAAGGGGAGGAGAAAAGTTGACTAAAATCTCCAAAGGAACACCAAAAGTCTGGAAAGGCAGTGAATGAGTCATTTTTTGTCTGTCTGGTCTCTTTCTCATCCTCAAACAAAATGCAGAGCCTGGGAGGCATGTTGGCACTCTGTGTTTGAGAAGCCCTTTCAAAGTCTGCCTTTGAATCTCAGTCCCACCACTTAGAAAGCTGTGGACCTTTGATGGCTCACTGACTGGCCTGAGTGTTAGCTCCCTGCTGTGTAAAATGGGGGCAACAATCACCACCCAGAGGATGTCACACATGTGTGGGGACTGTGTGCACCTGTGTCCAACACACTGGAAATGGCCACAGATGCCATGTCTCTCCTCCTTGTCCAAAAAGAAGGAATGTGGGAGGTTCTAATAGGGGGTCAGAGTTAAAACATGAGTAGAATAGAGCACCAGCAAGGCATCTTATCAATCTTGGTTTATTAATATTATTTAGTGGTATAAGATGAAATCAAAGTTGTATCTACTGAGAAATCCTCTACTGTTGAAAATGGAAATGACTCATTTCACAGAATCTGGATTGTGTTGCCTGTTTGACTCACTGTTAAAGATAAGTTAGACAAATATCTGTTTTTCTCCTTGTAACTTTCTTCCAACTATAATTCTCTATCTCTTTTAAACTTAGCCATTCCCAACATTCAAAAATACCATACTCTTAAATCCTTACTCATGATAAACGATGCTGAGCTTTTATCTGGGGGCTTAAAACTCAACATTGAACCGAAGTTGGAGAGAGCAGTGAAGAAGAAAACCACAACAAAGCATCAGCTTACACTCGACTAAAAGGCAGTCTGTGCACGCGCATGCACACACACATACACTCTCTTCTTGCTCTGTTTCATTTCAGCCTGGTGTTAGCCCAGTTTGCTCATTCTGTGTCTTTCTTTAAAATAGCCTTTTTCTTGTACATAACCAGACCAGTTCTAGCATTGATCAGAAACTTACCTAGCTTCAGCTTTAACATAATTATGAATAAACAGTGTTTATATGGGGCCAGAAGGCCCATTTCATTAGCCATTCAAAGACTATTCCCTGTGCGCTAACTGTATTCCGAGTACTGCACTGATGGGAAGTTGGACAGACGCAGTTCCCCCCCTCAGCAGGCCTCTGGTCCAGCAGGAGAGACAGACACTTCAAAACCAACCGTGCACAGTGACTAGGACTATGATTAGGGGTGGCTGAAAGGAAACACTCAGGTGCTGAGATAGAAGAAAACGATGGGAACTCACAGCAGCAACACTACCCAGACCTAACAAATAGCTTTAAAAAAATAAAAATAAAAAAAACCCCAAAGAGATTTCCTAAGTTCTTTCCAGGAATGTGGCACCCACAGCATCATTAAGTAACAAGCTGAAAGAAGAGATAGCTTGAAGTGGGTAGCTAGAGGAAAGGAAATCGATGCTGCATGTCTGTCAGTCTTTCCATTCAGTCTCCACAAGAAAGGCTGTCTCCAACCTGGAGGTGACAATCAATCTGTGACATCCAATTTCAACTTCATCAGTTTAAATTAATAAGTGTACATATTAACGTATAGTAACAGCTGAAAGCTACCCCATGGCTGCAGCCTTTCGTGGGCAGGGCAGGCCAGTCTGGCCTCTGGTTTTAGGTGTGCTGGGCCCACCTAAAGGGAGGCGAGAAGGCAGAGAATGAGCTGGCACCCACGTCAGCACTGTGCATGGGAAAAGCCCTGGCACCAAGGCAGCGGAGGGGAACGAGCGTGGGACAACTATGGGCTGGCTCCTGGGACAGGAAGGTGCTCAGTCTTTCCTAAAAGCAGAAGGCTTTTATGAGGGCTGCCTGAAAGTGAAGTGTTGTTTCCTGATGTTTTTAATTAGCAGGGAGATGAGGAGCACACACAAGAATAAAGAAAAAGACACATTTACGATGATAACTTTGTCTCCATCAGACAGTATTTTCCGAAGTGACAGATCCTTAAATCAGTTCCGCCTCTCCCTGCTTATTAGCAGTGACTCCTCAATGCATTAGCATAAGTCTATCAAAAGCCAGGAAAGAATATCTCATTACTTTTAAAACCTTAACAAGTTTGATGTGTTAATGGGAAACAGAAGACTTTCATGTGCTGGCCTAGGTAGACGTCAAGTTTTGTGAAGTTGATGTTAGTTCAAGCAAGGTCTGCATTAACTGCC
Organism: Anoura caudifer; assembly: GCA_004027475.1. Taxonomy (NCBI): domain Eukaryota; kingdom Metazoa; phylum Chordata; class Mammalia; order Chiroptera; family Phyllostomidae; genus Anoura; species Anoura caudifer. The sequence continues at coordinate 5,318 of PVKU01012709.1, read as the reverse complement.
TGACCTGGATTAAGTCTGCCTCTTCGAGCTTCCAGGATAACATTGGGCTTTCCTGATACTTCACAGAGATGGAAGTGGGAAGAAAAAGGCTGGAGCAAGATCCGTGAAACTCATGTGATCACAGTGTCATGCTTTGCTGCATAGATGATGCCACGACAAACACACATGAATGGTGTGACACTGACTGTACGTTTGGGTGCCCTCCCCCCTCCCCGCAGTTTGTTCTCCCGCTCTTTCTAATCACCCACTGCCCACTCATCCAACAAACACTCACCGAGGGCCTCTTAGGTAATGTAGAGATAAGGTACCAGCACATGGCATTCAGGGACATCATCACTGGGACTGGGATGATTTACATGATTTAAATCTACTTAACCAGCAAGTACATCAGAATTCTATGTTCTGTGTGTCCAAACTTTTCTAAATCCTGGCTGGGTGGGGGGAGGAAAAGGAGAGAAGCATGGGTGGTCAGCTCCACAGCAGGCCCTCGACTTCACCCAGTCTCCTCACTACTTTCCCCATCTTGGCTTCTAACCCCCAAGGACAGAACTCAGGGGATCTCACACAGGATGTACACTGATGGGACTGTGTATGGTGTGCAGACGGCAGGGGAAAAACCTGGCCCCTACTGGAACAGAGGGTTGACACCAGGAGGCAGAGTGGGACAGGCTGTGTGGAGCAAAGGGGCCTGATGACCAACTTTTTCTCCAGGCCCTCCTCGGCCCCCGTCACTCTCTGTGGGCCATGGTGTGTGTGGGAACTCGCAGACAACGTTGGGGCTCTCAGCAAACTCCACAGGCAGCAGCCAGAAGCACTGAGGGAGGAGGAGGCAAAGGCAGGAAGGCCAGGCTGATCATGTGGGCACGTTTGTGTTAAGAGCCTGACCCACAGTAGGAGAGAAGAAGTAGGGCGCAGGTGGGTAAGATCAAAGAGAGTTCAGTGGTTTACTAAACAAGCTCAATAAAAGGGAAATTTCAGGACAAATGATTCAAAGGTCTCAAACCTAAGGAACTTGCATAGAGATGATGGAGGCTTTAAAATACACAGAAAAAAAACTGGGAATAAAAGTATGCCAGACTGGGGACCTGAGAAAAGGTATGACTTTGGATGTGCTGAGCTTGAGGTAAATTCCAGAGAAGCTGTTTTTATACAGAGGGGAGGTGAAGCCCAGATATCAAGTGAGATACTGGGCTGGTGGTGCAGACTCATTTCCTTGATGAAGATTACGCTTCCAAGGGAAAGCCCAACAACAAGCATGAGCAAGGGCGGTGCCCATGGCTCTGGAGCAAGAGGAAAAAGAGAGCCATCAAAAGAGATGGAGGAGTGCTTGCAGAGCCCCCCACACCCACGCGTGCACTGTGTTCAGGTCAGAGAGAGGCAAGCAGAAAACAGCCGTCAGACACTGAGGGAACAGAGCATGAAGCCTGCACAAGGATCCCCCTTCTCTCTCTCCTGTCTCCACAGGTGGGGAGAGTGGGAGACGGTCTCACTGTTTAGCACGTATTCACTCATGACAGAGATATATTTTCTGCCCCACTGATGTTCAGCCTGATATGCTAAAATCCAGTAATGTAAAGGTAGTTCTATTGCTTTAACCAATGCAACATGAAAACACAAGAGGTGAGCAGGGCTTTAAATGTGCCTGATTGTTTCTCTCGGTCTCCTGTGATCTTAACTTCTGCTATGCAAAGAGTCTTGTTTGGTCACTGCCAGTCACAGAAAGACAAGACACAGGGACCTAAACCCCAAAGGCAGCCTAAAGCAGAACCCCAACTGAACTGTAAACCTAGAGCAAGAAATACATGTCTGTGGCTAAAAGTCTGAAATTTCGGGGTGCTACATGGCATTACTGAAGGAAAACCTGACCAGCAGACTAGCACAGTGTGAGCTGTGGTCTGGCACAGTTAATGTGCTACCTCAAGGGCAGCACCCCAACAAGGCTCCTTACCTCTGTTCTCTAATCATAAACGTACAAACAAGGTGCAAAACAATGCCCATTTTAGCCAGTTCAAAGAGGAATCTGGTGGCTGTACTGGGCTTCTTTTCCCAAAGCAAGTCGAGAGTTACATATTAAATGTCTTAAATATTGATTGTTAGATAAAGCTGCACAGAATCAATCAGAAAGAAAGGCCAGGGAATTTCACTGGAGCAAAGGGCAGGATACACGAAGTCAGGGGTATTGAAATTTGATTAGTTCAAAGAATGTTTACAAAATTGGTTGTGGCACCAGCCAGCCAATGGTCGAGGAGAAACTGGGAGGAAAGCACTGAAGGTCTAGATGGGTCAGTGGGTCTGCCCCATCCTTTCTTCCCTTCAACCCTTGTTCCACCAGGAATGCCATTCCAAGCTTTGGGACCAAGAACAAAGGATCTGGGACCAGAGAGAAGAGAATAAATGCCGGTATCCAAGAGCACTCCTGCCAGGCTGCCATGGCATCTACTAAACTGGCCCCTGCCCTGCGGCCCCGGTGCAGAACTGCAGGCTCTGGGGCCCATGGAAGCCCAGGCCCCCACACTTGCAGAATGACAGGCACTAGAGGTTTGCCCTGCATCACTGTTCTCTGCTTCTTGTCTTAAGGACAATTCTCCTATGCATCAATAGGAAAACTTGCATCTAGTACTTTAAGAATTCTGCTTTTAAAACAAAGTTTTAAAAGAACTATAAGAACTATAAGTGGGGATTCAATTGAGGCTATATCAGAGGTCACACAGGAAGAGCACCTACACTTACCCTTCTTGCTAAGCTGCTGACTTACACCAGGAAGCTTACCAAAGCCTTCTGAGCTCATTTTATACTCAGCTTTTTGGAAGGAATCCAAATTTGGGAATCAGAGGCCTAAGACCAGAGTCTACAGTGTATTCCATGCATTTCTACAGTTGTTTCTCTTCAGCACTCTAATCCCTAACCTGGCATCATCTTTTCCCCCTCAAATGTATGACTGACCCTGGGTGAGCCGCCTCACAGACAAGGCCTGCCTTTTGGAACCAGTCACGTCACAAGAGGACAACAGTACATGAGAGACTCAGTCAGGCAAACCTACCCCAAAACTTCGGATCATGTAAGAGCCGCAAAAGACAGACCATCCTCCTCTGGAAATCACCATTCATTCCCTGTGGGCCTTCCTTTCTCCTCCACCCCTTGCCCAGTGAGGACCTCCTCTGCCTACGATGACTTTCTCCCCTCACTCGTCAGGGCCCAGCTCAAATATCACCTCCCTAAAAGCCTCTTGAACCACGGACTTCCTCCCCACTAGCCAGAGCAAGGCACAGACTTCTTTGTTTAGACCTTTACCATAACACTTCACACATGGTGAATAAATAATTTACACATTTGTTGATTGTTCCATACTGTGAACTACTGTAAGGCCAAGAATTCCAGCTATTATTTACGCATACGTCTCCAGGCTCAGTACCAGCTCTGGCACGAGAATGACTACATGCTCATAAAATATTTTCAAATGAGAAGTACCCTAATTTAGAATGAAATCAAACCCTTTGTTTTAAGGGACAAAATAAATGCCCCAAAACATTATATCTAATTTTCCTCTACTGAATTCTGAAAAGGATTTGGAGCAACACAAATATTTGATTTGTTAAATAAAACCTTATTAGTTTGGATTAATTGGGAAGTTAAATTTGAGGAGCAAAAAGCCAGAATTAGAAAATATCAGAAAGATGGTTTTAAACTTTCAAAGACCTGCTGTCACTTAAAATAAGCTGATAATGCAGCAATGACCAGTGCGTGGGTGCTTGCTTAGAAGAACAGATATAGGAAGATGGCGGCATGGTAAAAGGACGTACATACCTCTGCCTCCCCCACACAGGTCTTAAACCGGGACATTTTTCAATGCAGCACAGCAAACAGACACCAGAAACACAGCATATTTGAAAATAGATTATCAAAAATTGCAGTGGACGTTGAAAAACTGGACGGTAAGGAGAGTACTCCGGCGGTGTGGAGACCAGGGCGGGGGCTGAGAGACCGGGCCAGGGCTGGCTGTAAGACTCTAGGGAGGGAGCTGGGGCAACCGCTCCCTGAACAGCCAAGCAGGGACCCGGCAGCGCCAGCATAAACCTGGTCACTTGAAATCTCACAGAGAAGAGTTAAGATCTCATAGCCCTGGGAGGACTGAACGCTGGTGCTGGAGCGCGCACCTTTGTCTGCGCCCACACGACATTGTAAAACCAGCCGCTCCCTGATCAGCCAAACAGGGAGCCGGCAGCTCTGAGACCGGGGTCGGGGCTGAGAAACCAGGCCAGGGCTGGCCGTAAGACTCTAGGGAGGGAGCTGGGGCAACCGCTCCCTGAACAGCCAAGCAGGGACCTGCCACACCGGCATAAACCGGGTCGCTTGAAAACCCACAGAGAAGAGTTAAGATCTCATAGCCCTGGGAGGACTGAATGCTGGAGCTGGAGCGCACACCTTTGTCTGCGCCCACGTGACATTGTAAACAGCTGCTAGGGGATCGGTGCATCAGCGCACCCAGGGAGACCCAGCGCAACAGGGCGCGCAGTCGCTGGGCACCATAGGGGTTGAACCGTGTTCATGGGACAGTTGGAACCTGTGCAAGGAAGACTCAGGGAGCATCGGGACTTGTGGGCCCGCGACCACAGTTCGCGCCTGGGTCCCTGGGCAGAGAATCTAGGGACACCTCTGAGGACAGTAGGCCAGAGAAAACTGAATGCTGAACAAGGGAAAAAAAAAACAATACGGTCACCCCTCAGCCACTACAGTCTTCAAGACCAGAAAAATCAGCTTGGCAAGATTGATAACAGCAAGAATTAGCGGTTTTGGTGTTTTCTGGTTTTTTAATTTTTTTGTGGGTTTTTTTTCTCTTTTTCTCTTTTTCACTATTTTGATCTTTTTCCCCCCGCAACTCCTTTTGGCTTCCCAATACTTCTTTCTTGTTTTACTCCTTCTTCCTTTCTTCCCAAGCTTACCACTCCTTCCTGTCTTTTTTCTCTTTTTCATTCTACTTTTCTTTATTCTCTTTTCACTTTTTTATTTCCTTTTCCTTCTTTTCTTTCTTTCCTTTCCTTCGCTTTTCTCTTTTTTAAACACATACAAATGAGACAAAAACAAAACAAAACAAAAAAACCCTGGAACTGTGGAAAGACCGGAGTTGGCCCCAAAGAAGGGGCATTTCAACAGCTGAGACACTGGAAGCAGTGAACACCAGGATACCTGAAGGAGATAACACCATTGAATTTCACAGGCATTCTACCACAGAGTTCACACCATAAACCCAGGGAACCAGAACAAACAAATTTAAGAAGCTGAGGCTAACAAGAAGAGTCTCACAAACAATGGGAAGACAA